>JAQIXS010000088.1:0-71223 GCA_034700785.1 Rossiulus vilnensis
TTCGAATATGTTCGAAAAGGTAAACAAAATTTTTGCCATATTCGAATATTCGAAATTTCTCCAAAATCCCAGTTCGAATATTCGAATATTCGAATATATTCGAACATTCGATATTTGATATTCGAAAAGCACAGCACTAATATACATGCATATTCCTTGGCAAATATGCGATTCCATCACGGAAACTAACAACGAGTTTATAATTATCAAAGAATCTACAAGCAGATTGGTTCAAACGAACAGAATATGTTCTGTTCATATTATAAATATAACCGCGAATGCTGTTCATAAGACCCGCATTCGCAAGTAACCAGATAGTTTCCCCGACACGTTGTTCAGTATGTTTTCGCTTAATTAATTTTGGTTTCTTAAGTTGTCAAGTTCTCATAAATCAGCTCAGAGATCGTACTAAGCGGCTACCCATCAACCGGCGCTTAATTAAACCCGGGTCCCAAAAATTTATGACCAGTGCATGAATACTGTCTTGTTTTGCGTCATTTCAGTTGACGTAAATCACGCAACAACAATTACTACTCGTAAAAACCACAATAAAACACGGTTCGCGTGCAAAAGCGCTCACTTTATTTAGCACATGGAGTCGTAAACAGTCGCGACTAAACCGCCGTTTAGCCCAAAGCTGCAGATTTCAATCTTCAAAATCACACGAGAAATTTGCAGAAGTAGTTCTGCTAATAAATATCTAGAGCTAACTGGTGGTTATATTAACGGTGCATAAGATCTTTAGCTTGTGTATGGGTAATTAACTACTCGCATAAAATTAACTTTTTTCCATAATAACTGGATATATGTACATGTACATGTACATGTATATATATATATATATAGTCTATGTAATCCACATCGAAGTTCGCATAAACTTGCTTAGCGTGTTCAATAAACGTTAGCTTGCGTGGTAAATTCAGTTTGCTTTCGCTATAAAGTTAGGCATATGAGTTTCATACTGGAAAGAATGTTGTTAAGTTTCCGAAAATAACATTATTATAACAAATATTAGCAGTTTCTTTCGAAACAACTGGGTTGGTTGAAAGAAAAATGATAGTTTGTATCTAATTTAATACGACCACCTACTTTAACAAAGTTTTTAAAAATGCTTCTAAAAACAGATACTTTAAAAATGAAACAATTGTACTTTGTTACATAAACAAGTACAACAGCAACATTACGACCACCCATAAGAAATGGGCGACTTCTTGATAACACTGACTTTACAGGGTGGTAAACAATTTCCAAGATTTCAAATTTAGGACTTATTAGGACTCTTAAATTAAATGTTATTATTAATAGGCCTACACTTAATGGGGGAAATGCACTTCCCACTCCACCATTATTTCCTTAATCTTCACAAGTAGATTAATGTGAAATGAGGTGCCTACATGAAAAAATTAATTTATGCAGATTTACACTTAGTCTAACACAAGCTATACCTCCACAATAACGAGCATACCAAAACAAGAATTTCATATTTCCAGCTCAGAGAAAGGAATATTTTCCATGTTTATACATTTAAAAAAATAATCCCGAGGAAACTGAAAATATTTCATATTTAATATTTACAACAGGATTTCTTTCGGTGATTTTATATTTCATTAAAATGGCACTTATGCAACAAATTTAACGAGAAATGACAGCGAGTTTTCCCCCCATATCTATATGTTATAAGAGCTTGTTCAGCACAAACAGGTACAATTAAAAACTAATATAAGAAAAACTGCGGAAATGGTGCTACGTTGGTGGAAAAAAAACTTTTGCATACTTTTTATTATTCCAATTACAGGCATCCAATCGTTAAGTCCCATAGATGCCGATTAGTTCTAACACCGCCTAATTGCACCAGCAGCATAATTGACCGATCCTAGTGGCATGGGCCGATAAGCACCCTTCAGTTTATTATTTCCACTCAAAAAAAAACTTAGGATTTCTCGAGTTAGCACCTTGAGGGGGTCCCCCTCAGCGTATACAAATTACGGCTAACCATCGCCACTACAGATCGTCCTGGGCCGTTTAGAAGTGGTAATCACGGGCTTGATGTTCGCAGCAGGGGGCGGGGCGACTTAGCATACTTATCGTGTCAAACACGGCTGACCCACAGCGCGAAGAAAGGGTGCGATACCCCAGGTACCGGGGGCGAACCCGAGACACTCTGCTTACAAATGCCCCCAAACCTCGTTCATCACGCTGCTAATGACGCCTCCGTGTGCTCCCAGCAAGAAACCAGCGTGTGGAAGAAGGGTGGGCTTGACCGTAGGGGGCTGAACTGACCACACACGCAGCGGACGGAATGGTCAAGAGTTAGACGTGTTTTTTTCATTTTTTTCTCCAAACAATGGGGTTTTCTGGTGCGAACGTTTATCTACCTTTTGTTAAGGCGATCCCTAATTGAACGCCTGGGATTTACTTTTAGGACGAAAACATCAATTCTTACAATTCTTTTAACAGTCGCTTAGGCAATGATAATGTTTTGCATAATTTCTTTGAAGTACGTTACATTTTCTGTACAATTGGTGGGAGTTTACGGTAATGCATTTTCAGGCTATTCGCCCACGAAATGCAAGAGGCATTTCCGCCAATTCAGGTGCATTTAAAAGTGCTTGAAATTGTTCACGAAACGAGCCATTTCGACTAAAATCGGATATCCACTTGCTCAAGCAAATGCATTTATTTTTTAATACCTTCAGGTGGGCCAATTTCTTTGCTTACAAACGTTTCATTTTTTCTCAAGTTTATTATTTTTTTGTTTCTAAATAAACAAGACATTTTCAAATTATGAAATAACGCAAACAAGTGGGCAAAAGGTTCGCGTCACAGTATTACACCTACACTGTAAACAACACTATAGCACGCCAAAAATCCTCCAACAAAACGTCCATGCATCATGAATAACGAATGAGCTTGACAACATCAATATGCCTAGTCTACATTAATCATACAAATACATGTACATAAGCATAAATATAAATTATACATCTCTTCATACACTCAATGGTTTCTAATTTTATCACTTTATTGAATTTTTAGCAGGTTATCGCTATTTTTGGAAGTCCATTCCATCCTTAATCTCATGTTAAGCAGAACCACTTTGAAAACTGGGCTTACCTCGCTGCAGCGTGTAGCTGAACGCTTCGGCATCACTTCCGGTGGTGCAGTTCCACCTCTCGTTACGGAACTGGAACTGGCACTCCATAATGCCCTTGCGGGCTCCTTCGGAAACGGAAGTAATGGCGTTGGGATGAGACTCGCACACCTCAATCTGCTGGGAAACTAGTCCCGGTAGCGCGTTGCACAAACTTCGAATTTTGTCATTGGGATCCAACATAGGGATGTTCAGGGTTGTTCGATGATCATTGCTTGGAGGTGCTGCGATTCCCGATAATCCCAAATACCTATTGGATTAAATAAAAAAGGGCAATATTAGGAAGAGATTATGGATTGATAGAAATTTTACCGCTGAACACCGCTTAGTATACAAGAACATATGAACTGTAGATGGAAGTCAACCGTTTAAAACCGTGCCAACGATATAATTTCATTTTGTTGTTGTTTATAAACATGTGTACAGAATTTAGAATTGGAATAAACGAAAGACTATACGATGCCACCCAGGATGACACGTTTGAGGAATATCTTTAAAAGCTGGTAGAACTGTTCTTCATTGGTTTAATGCCCACCTAGCTTCCCTCTGTGTCTCATCAGGATTATGCAGCTGCGTGTTGCTTCAGGCCCTGATCACGAAATAAAAGATCAGGTTATGAAAAACCTTTAGCGGCCTAATTAAATTATAGAAAAAACATGTTTTGTTTTTACTATCTCACGAGCATTTTTTTCCGTAGTATTTTGATTTCAATCACGCAACAATCTTTTCCTAATAAAACTCCTGGAACAAGATAATGGAAGAGAGTTAACCTCCATCAAAGCTCTCCATTTTTTGCATGACATAAACGCAACATTCCAAAATCCATTTGGGGATAACTACAGGTCACTTCCTAGAAGCACGCCTTCAAGTTAAAAAGAAATATGAAACTGGCTAGTATACGAATTTGGATTGATATGTGAATCTTTTTCGGTTGACATCGAGCAGTAAGTTGATGACACCTGTAAGATTTCCAAAATTTAAGTATGCTTCAGTTTTGACTGATTTTAAACATACGGCCAAGAGGTAAAGGGGTTATATTTACATAACTCAAGAAGTATGCATTCCTGCAATTCCATTAACGTTAAATTTCATTAATTTGACATATTTTATGAGATTTATTTAACTACCAAGTACGATACATAGGATCGCTCTAAGGGTACGGATATAATGTATATTTTTATTTTTTTCTAGAGCTACCCTAGGAGAGCTACGGAAGCCCAAAGGAAATTGCATTAAGAGTACTTGTGGAATAATTTTTATTTCGATTTGCAAAAATTAAAACCATTGGAAATTGAAAAGAATATTTTGTCATCCTTTGTTTTGATTTAAATGGGAAAGAATTTTTCGTTCGTGGATTTTTCTTTTTCAATAGTCGATTTAGGTTGAAAATTTTCAGAGTTGCATCTGAACGGCAAATGTGCAGCTTCGTTTATCCGAATCATTCTAAAGCTCTCACGATTTCCATACAGAATTTGGGTAGCATCTTCGTTCAAACACCCAACCCCCGCAGCAGACCTGACTTATCAAAACACCAAAGAATAAATGGTGATAAACGAAGCATTACACCGTTTATTTTTTTACAGCATTATATGCACACAAGTCAACCCCCCCTGCCCATTTCGCAAGATGCGGCTTATTTCGAGTCCACAATAAATCACTCGGAACAGAAGTCAATTCGCACATTCAGCTACCGACGGCGCATGTTGTGTAGTCATCCTCGCTTTGTGCGTGAAATTCCTTTCGCCAAATTTCGGTTATTCATCCGCGCCACGGCGAAAAAACACGCAAAAATTCAATAAGCCAACGCGATGGGTGGTCCCGTAGCGGGTGTGTTAATTATGAATCATTAAGCATTCATTTCGCTCATTTCGGCTCCATTTTCGTGGCAGGGATGATAACGGGGTGTCAAGAGTGAAAACTGGAATCCCGTCCACGCAGAAAAAAGCCGGCATTTTCTGAAAAGCCGTCCCAAATTGCTATCGCCCAGCAGTTTGGCTACGTGCGGACTATTTAGTGAGTCAGGTTCACACCTTTTTTCCCCGCTTTGAGACCACCTAGAAACTGCTGTTACCGAGCTTGTTCCACGTAACAACTATTTGACTGCGCTGCCAGCTAACTTGATTTATCGGCTACGTTGCATTTTACGCTCATTCTCCGCGAACGATATATTATGGCAAGGATGAAATTTCATGTTTCATATTAACCGTACGATAGAAAAACATGGCACTAGATATACTGAATTTTTCGTATTCGTTTGGCATATATCTTGGTCTGGGACTTTTTTTACAGCATATTTTCTTTTTAATTTTTATCAGGAGGCCCGGACGCCCTGAGGTACTGTAAACTTTAAATATACATTCGAACTTATTGATTTGGTACGCAATGATTTTTACCCGATACCAACAACCGGTTCAGTCCGTTCTTTTTGGACGGGATATTTCCCTTTCCCTACTCTATTAGTTTTGCTTAAAATACTTTTTCGTACTTTATAAAAATTCATAGTTGATCCGTTTTGGATTGAAATGGCGAATTTATCCGTCGGTGTTCCTGGATCGGTATAAACCCTTCATCACAGACATGGGGATAGCCTTTTGAATTTAATCGTATAGATTTTAAAAACGACAGTATAATTACTGCAAGAAATATGTTTGGAGATGCGTTGAAAAATGCAATTAAGAGAAACAGGCTTTGCTCATAAAAAGCGTTGGAAATTAAGAGCATAGACTTTATGTATTGTATATTTTTTTTTCTAAAGTTCTATATAAGTTTACTTAATATAGATCTGTATATAACATACAGTCTATATAGGCCATACACGGCCATCGAAATGGGCTCTGATGGACGTAAGCTGTTGCGTAAGTCGGAATTTGAACGATCAAGGATAATAGGAAAAGCTATTAAATAAATTACTTTACGACAATTTATTCGAGGAATATATTTATTTTCAAGTATCTACATGTACATGTATATTCATTCGCGAAGGCCTATGGACGCTGTACCGTTTTCTAACATCAGGGTTGCCTGGATTCCTGATAATCCTTCTACCGAATCGGTTTGATATCCCTTTCCGTGCCAGAAATTTGCCAAAATGCGTTAAGAGCAAATCCAGGAATTCCCCATTTTGCCATCGATTTATTTGGCAATGGTGCGTGGCCCTCATGCTGATGCTTGAATCATAAATTGAAGGAATTTTTATGGTTTTTATAGACCCACACCTACATGCGGAAAGCGTCCTCGCCATCGAGCCCGCATTTTCGCAAATAAATTACGAGAAAATTCCACCCAGATATGGGGGAAAGACAGTAGATGGGTTTATCCCGAACCCGAATGCAGGTCAATAAAATAAAACCCAATGCGTGCATAAATCCAGAGACTGGTAGCGTGTGTCAGTTATATTACACGGGTCATTTTATATCGACTATAAAAATTCCTCCAAAATCAAAAATATTTCACGAGGTTAGGCGCGCGCAATTTTTTTTTCATTGTAAAAATGATGCTAATTGGATGAATTTAGAAAAATCTCGTCAGTCCGACACTGACTACCATGTTTGGTGAGACGAAACATTTGGTAAGTCGTTTCAAAATATGCATTTGTGTTTGAGAAGGCCGTGCGGCTGTGACCTGAAAATTTGGGAATTTGTAGAAAATATACTACTGTCGCGTTCGTCTTCAGGAGGAAAAACAGAGAAGAAAAAAAAAACTCGATTGCGTTGCATCTGGAAGCCGATAAGAAAACAAATAATGTACGAAATAGTGTGGCAAGGTTTTGAAGTTTTTGTTTCGCAACATTCAGTATTCGAGGCAGTACATTGGGAAACCCCCTAACCCACTACAGTACTTACCTTAAAGCTCCTCCACACTATTGCGTTTTGCGTTGCAGCGTTTGCAACACACTACACACCACCAGATAGTTGCAACGTGTTGGGCGGAGCTATATGCTGCCGCCATCTATTTGCAAAATGCAAAATTATTGTTTATTTTCTAAAACGAAGCACACATTTTCACCGATTACCATATTAGAAATGAATTGACGATAATATATATGATTTTTCATCCAATGCAGACACGTTGCAATTTCAAAAGACCCGCCATTTTACGTAAATGGAAACAAGTCAGAGTTACCAGACCGATAAGACGACTGGAACAAAATCAAGTAAGGTCGCAGACATTGGATTGTCGATTTGCACGCTATACAACACGCCGTTATAAACGGGACATTTTCACATCATATAAAATACGTAAGGACCAATTCAATCGAAAATACATGCATTTAACTGTAATAACGCTTAATTAAACCAAAAATGTGGCACTGTCTGCATTGGCAATAGGCTATCTCAAGATCTACATAGGATCAAAAATGTGAGCCCTTTTCATAACGTGCCACAAAATGCTTTGACATTTTCTTTGCATTGGTGGTATTCGCTCAAACCCCCTTCGCCAGTGCTCGTGAAACTCCTACCATTCACAGCCGTAGAACGATACGCAAATCTGAACCTCGCTTTCGGGGCACTCATTTTTCAGCGTCGGTCCTAAGTACCCGCTTCGTCGGTCCCAGGGCCATCCATCTCGCAGGCCGCTTTCCGTAAATCATCGGGAGCAAACCCGCTCTTATCGGTGCCCGAACAGGCTGCGGGCCCGGGTGTTTGTGTACTTAATCAAGTTCAATCGGCCGCTTAGCGCTGTGCAAGCTATCGCTTTTCAGGGCGATAAAAATCTGCCTCAGCGTTACTGATGAGCGGGAAGCGAACCAGGGGGGTCCTTAATCCCCGGTGTCAAACACTCGCTATTTATTAGCGCTCGCCAAAGCAAACACAACGGCGAACGTTTCGAGACCGTGCGCGAACAGACGCTCGTGACGGCGCACAATTCGCATTTTACCTGGCTATGCGTTTCGCGATGAGTTGGCGAAACGGGGGAAATCCCCTCGCGGAGCGATTGTCATCCCCAAATCCCCGGGTCGTCTGCCGCATCACTCGGAATGATACAAGGGGCTTTGCGACGCTATAGTTAATTTTTTTTTCGTTATGTTCAATGTATGCTGATAAGCCTGAAATCTCAGATGTTGACGCCACGACAACTTACATGCATATACATGTATGTAGCAGCAGATCACATGCGCCATTATGGAGCAACTGTTCGTCAATTAGTGGCTGAATATTGTCGAGTGATATGGATCAATATTCAGCAATTAGACGATTCAGTGACACACGAGCAATTTAGCAATTATTGCCCTTGTTGGACGAAATCTTGCCGTTGCATGGTGAATTTATTGTAATTCATTAAATAAAACGAAGAAAGATGAAAAGAAATATACAAATACACTCATACCTCGCTTAAAAGCCTAGATAGGCTCTTGGAAAGTTTGCTGTAATGTGAAATGCTATATGACGAAACGTGTTTTACATACAAATCTATATAAACGACATAAGTGTTCCAAATATCCATCAAAATTCTGAACGTCACTTACGTTGTTGACTAAAATGTATACATTTAATTTGGCCGTATAATGAAATCTCAGTCCGTAAAACGAAGCACGGACAGTCCCAAAGGCCGTTGTAACAATGCAAGCAACATCCGGCGATATGGAGCAATACGGCAATGCATTGTCGCAATAATTGCTCCAATTCTCAAGATGTTGCTCAATAGTTGCTGAGCCATTAATCGTTGTAAACTTCTCCAGTGTAACAGCACCTTAAGGCGTTTCCAAAATATTAGTTACGTAATGGGGGTTTAAAAAGTTCTTTAGTTTTAAACTAATAACACAAATGATCAGATAATAGTATACATGTATGCCAAATTTTGCTCCAATGTTAAATTCTGAATTGCGTATATACATGTACATGTAGCTATAAGAGGATGACTAAGTAACAACATTTCATAGTGCACATGTATATGGAAAGGATAATGACATAAGTGTACATGTACAGTTGTGCATTTTTTAATACATGTACATTAATTACGTTACAAGCAGCTTTTACGATACCGGTACATCAATTGATCAAACCAAGAATCTTCAAACAATTCCGTTTTTATCATACACTACGTTAGGCCTACAGCTTTCTTAGTTTGAGATACAGGTTCATGTACACCTAATTTACCCATTTACGCTTGAGAATCTGCACGGGGTGTTTATTGAAAGATTCTCTCAGCTAAAATCTTAAAATGATTCTTTATGTTGCATGCAAAGTACCTTTAACAGGCTGAATGTGAGATGAGGACGTGAATTTCTGTTTCTTGTGTTTGTGGTAAACCTGGACTTGTGCATTTATCCAAGATGCCAGACAATCAGCGTGCTGAACAATGAGCTGAGACGGAAACAATGTCAACCATCAGGTGACAGACAAAGTCTACCATGTAAACCCGCTTCTAGAGCAGCTGGATTTAAGCAGCCATAATTTAAGGTACTTATGCTTAGTACGTAAACAAATTGATAACTGAACAGACATTTGAAACAAGTATCGTAATTTCATAAGGCACAACAGTTGCAAACCAGCCGTTTTTTGAAGAGCTGATGCGCTTACCAAATCAGATTTATTACCTCGCTAATGATAAGCATGTTCTGCCGCTTTGCGACTGCCAGTTACCACAAATAAGAATAGTTTCTTGGAGACCACCGGCAAAGCCGAGACGCCCGCAAAAAAGTGCCGAAAAAACCAGGCAAATAATAGAATTTGGCAACAGCGACTCTATTCCGCAAAAGCTATGAGCAATGCGCCAGAATCCTGAAGAAAGTTGCATAATCCGATCTCGTTCACGCAACAGCTTTTTAACGATGATCTTCAGTTTCAAGTTCTTAACGTCTGAAGAGCCGCCACGCACTCCTCTTCAAGGTGCCGCAAAGGAAACTGTTCCAAAGACGTCATATAGGAGTCGGCCAAAAATACACGTGCAATAAAAACTTGGTAATTTTTCCTCAATTATGTTTGTTTTTTCCTTAAAATATTTCTATTTCTAAAATATCCTTTTCATTCATTCAAAATCCCTTCTTAGTAGGTGGTTTTTAACATAACGTACATTCGTGGAAAATGTCATGGTCCTAGCATTTACGGTTTGGGCACTGCATTGATGAGTAGGTGAATTGAGTCAGCAAGGATACCGCTGTATATATAAACTGTACATGTACATTTTTAAGCATCTTCATTCCTGATACACTGCGATGTGGATTGACCAATAGATACGTCTGTTCCAAAAGGACAAACATGACAGTCAAAGACGGTGGAGCGTCCATCTCAAGGATCCTCTGCATTTCCAAAGCTCGATGAAGCGAGATGGCCGACCCTCACCCACATCCGGCGCTCATAAACTCGCGCCTCGGAACTGGGATGGGTCTGGGCAGAAATGTAACAGGGTCGAAATTCGCACCCATTTTACAACCCTGTTTACAGCCGTGTGAAATATTGCACAGCTTCGTCAATGACAGACGCAGCCCGTCTTCACCATGATATGTCGCACCTTAGCAGTTGAAGCACCCCGTCCCATAACTAAGCATTAATAACGATGGCCATGAAAACGTGATACCGGTGCAAATTGATGCTGTTTACTTTGGGTTATCTCTCAGGTTGGATGAGTTAACCCCTCCCGCCTTCACCCATTCCAAGTGGAAGGATGGATTAGCGGGCAAATTCTGCCATCTTGGAAGCCCTTTTTCATTTCAAGATAAAAATGTGAATATCTTCACATTTGAACTATAAATCCAGCAGCCTCACTAGACATACTCATGAATTTCTCAAGGCGATCTGTTGGCGATTTGTTTAAATAAATACATTAGATAAAATTCTGTATACACCTGTATAACGGGTACAATAGTTTTTTTTAAACTTTCACTGAAATGTGTATAAGCCTTTGATTTCTAAAGTAATTTCTATAGGCAAAACGTTTTCTATACAATTCCCAGACTTGCTTATGAGTTTTAAAACTGGGTTATTATGCCAAATTTCTACAGCACACCTTCACTCATCCGTAATAATAAATTTTGCGGTTTCAAATTGCTTTTTAAACTAACCCATAATAGCAACTCCCTAAATTTTTCTATGTAAGGTTTTTTAAAAACGAATTATTTCCCAAAAATAGTTCGTCTTTTTGATTACTTTTACGATTTGGAATCCATATTTAACGGTAGACCAGAAAAGGAGGCGAATGAATTGGCAAAACAATGTCAATGAATAGTACTTTCAAAATTTCCAAAGAGGAAACTATTCCTAGAATTGGAAACGTTGCAATTTATTTTTTAAATCTTTGTCCTCGTTTCGAACGATGTTAACCTGCCAATATAAATCCCTTTTTATGGATTCGACAACAGATGAAATTGCTTGTAAAAACAAATAGATCGCTAAAATTAATCAAGCTTAGGCTTGACTAAGAAACACCCGCTTAAATAAGTACTAACAGGTTTTTTTCTTACGCGAAATGCGAAACAAGTTAGAATGTGGAGACTTTCTAAAAAAAAAAAGTAGTTAAATGAATGTGACCTCTTTGAAGATAACGCTCAGCTTCTATGTTTCACATAAATGGACATAATACAATGGCAAATGAAGGTTTACCTGCATTTTAATAAGGGAATTACGAATGCCAAATAAATTGCAACAATATTTCAAATTAATCGCTTAAAAACGTTTTACTGCAGTTTTATCAGATCAAGATTTTCCCTTATTTCGATTTACGTTTAAGACTACGCATTAATAGATGAAAATAAGTACTTTTAATCAATCCGTCTTAATGTTATCACCAGATCCAACTCCACGATTCAATATGGCCAAGAACAAGAATTCACATTTTACCATGAACATGCAATGTTTGCTAATGCAGTTTTGAAGCGAAGCAGCATATTCCTGACATGGTGTTCTAAAGCGACTTGGTCACTTTTCACGGTTAGACCATCTTTCATCTGCCAAACAAGTTTTGAACATTTCTTCACAATTAGAAGATTTGGCTATTTTTCGATACAAATAAACGTACCGGTTTCCTTAAATTGCGAGCCACCTGCTCAGACGTTATTAACTTTACGTCTGCAAATATCAAACAATAAATTTTAATTTTTTTAGGGGGATATTTTTTGGCCCCATTTTCGTCGCATTCCTAAATTAGGGCGGGTCAGTGTGTGCGAGTAAAATAAAACAAATCTGTTATCATCGTGTTCAATTTGAAACACTAATTATTGATCAGCCAGAGCAGGTTTTCGCTGGACTGGCAACTTGTCAGAGCTTTGAGGTGCGATAATAAATAATTTTAGGTCCATCCATGACATTGCTGTCAACAAACCATGAATTAGGGAAAATCAACTGAATTTGAGGGGCTAGGATATCATCTACACGAGTTTCATTCCTATTTAACTACAGTAATTCTATTAAGAGGGTAATAAAGGTTATCACCTGCTGACACCGCAGTGCCAACGTTTCAAAAAAAAACAACATAAATAATGCATTGACAAGAAAATTTTCCTCTCCACCCCCAAAGCAAGAGTAATTTTCCGCATTTCTAGCAAGTTCCAACAAGTTCTTTTATTTGTAATTATATATAAAAGTTTTTCGACATGCCAAACAGGTTATTTGTCAGCCACTGAGACGATGCATTATAATCGTGTTTAATACACGTTACACATTCCACTTTACACTTCATATGGGCATGACGTTTTACAAATACATGTATATTGTTTAAAACACGCGAAAACCGAAAGTCTAGGCATGAAAACATTTAAACAAATAATGCTAATAAGACATTTTAAGAAATAGGGTAATAATGTTGGAAACAAAATGAAGTTGGAGGTAAATTGTGCCAGTCTTTTGCAGCTGCAACTCTTACGTACATGTATTAGAGGTTAATTTCTGGACAAAAAAATCTAATGCTACATCACTGGCAAACTTTTCCGGGTTAACCTGACCGTCTGCCAAGCAAATTCGAGACGCAATTGCACCTTTTGACCACCTCCTACTCAAATATAGCTGCAATGTTTACCAGCCTCCAAGAATTTGGAAGTAATTAAATTGCTGACTTTGCCTAGCAAATGGACCACGTCTTGAGGAAATTCGACTTTATAAGGAAATAAAAAGTAAGGAATTCAAGGTTACCGGATGCAAGAGTAACACAGGGATAAGCCGCACTTCCTCCCTACCAAACAACCCGCCCTTTTTGGCTCTGAAGACCAATTAAAATTCGTCGGAAAAATAATCGGAATTCGGTAATTAGAGGCTGCGTCGCTACTGCTTGCAGGACGGGAAACATGGCGGCCACGCGCGAAATCGCCATCAATTGTGATGAGGAAGTCGCTCATTAAGAGAACCCAGAAACAATAAAACACAATTAATGCGGTACTTTTTAATAGAACATGGATTTTTTTACCAACGTCAAATTTTGCGAAAAACAGACATCCTGGAACATGACAGCGTTTTAAGGGCAACCGTACATACCATGAATATACTTGTAGGTGAAGCAGTGTCTGAAACTAATATGGAATCCCTTTAATAAAGCAAAGCCAATGTGCACTTGCAATGTTTTTCTGCAAAATGTCTCAAGTTTTAATGATTTCAAGTTTAAAGATTGTAGGCCTGTGTTTAAGACCAAGTTGAGTTTTTTTGTTTATTTAATTCGTTGCATGCTAGAAACTGAGTTATATGGAGTCCATTGATGTAAAAATTACTCCAATTTACAAGGTTTGTGCTGAAATTTACAAAATTATTTTCCTGATTAACTTAAGCAAATTTTTCTGATTTCTTAAAAATAAATTCTGTATCAAAAGCATCAAAAGGAATATTTATTGATGAAAACAAAAACAGAATTTGCTCTATCCATGACCTTTTTTCGCTTCCTTGCCATCCCTTGACTATCCACGACTTTCCAGGTGCGCACCAACCCTAATTTATTTGGTACTGAGTTGAGTTTAACTGAATGAAAAACAGTTGTTAGCATAATATTTTGTCAGACATTAAATTCACTTGAAAAATTCTCTTAGCATTTCTTTATCTATCCAGTCCACAGCGGAGTATTTGCACCGAAAATCTAGTCAAAGGTGAAAAAAAAACTTAATAAAAAACTTCAAAAAATGGTTATATCATAATGGCAGGCAGCGATGACACAATTCCAAATAAGCCCTAAAAATGTTGTAGTATGTGTCCTTCCTTGTCAAATAACAAAACTTTTTAACAAGCTATTTGGCCTTCCATGAAACTATTTCTGAAAAAAATTGCCCCTTTCATTCCTTAAATTGCTACGCAAATCCAATTGAAGCGCTATGATAATTTTGGCTAGCAATTCGTTGCAAATACTCCATTTTGCAGCGGTTAATTCAAAATCATAAATCAATTCTAACCTATCGTTCATTATACCGTACACTGTGATAGTGTAAGATAAGATAGTATAAGCAAGCCTTTCCTTGGCTGTCTCAACTTAGACCGGGGGTACTCTCAAGTCTCAAAGCGGCAATTTCGGCCAGCCCAGACAGGCATCTCGTTTCCGAACGGGCGTTCCGAAGCGGATTCGATTTCAGCACGGCGTGCTCCTCCCTTTCCAGACGGGCCGCAGACCGCGTTAATGAAGCCAATTTCTCCGGGGCTCAGAATATGGCACATGTGTGCCAAAATGGCGATCGCCCTTAAAGCTATCTCATGGCGAAATTAAGCGTTGAGGAGAGGAGGGAGAGGTGGAGGGTTAAGAAGTAAAGGCCTTTGAGGCGGCTATCATCATCGCGGTCTGTTCGAAAAAGACGAAAACACGAGTGGGTCGGCGTCTCTGGGTCCATGGAGTGGGTCAATTAGCCATGTGGGGACCCCCGAAAAGGCCCCGGGAATTGAGAGGCATTTAAGCGGGAGGGGGTGCGGACCACCGTGACCAAGATTAGGCTGCTTGGGAGGCCCGACGCGCCGAAAACATGCCACCGATGCAATTAGAAACGTAATGGCTGAACGTGGAACAAATTGCGGGGCGGAGGAGGAAGAGGACCCGAAATTTCAAAGTTTTCGAGAAATTGAAGGTCGAGTTCCCACACAACGCCATCCAAACTACCCTGCCGCATTTAGAGCGGTCCTTGCATTTTGGAAGGGCTGCTGTTGTTGCCCTTCTCAAGGCATTCTGGAAAATTTTGGAACGTTTTTAAACCTTCATTTCAAAGTTTGCATGAAGCGCAAACATCCGGCCAATTTCATGAACCATATTTGACGTGAATGAGTAGGCCTATGCATGTATCCACTGTTTACTAAACAAACAAGACAAATTCAAGACTGTCCAAGAGTGAACACCACCAAGAAAATCGACAGACGAATAATGGGCGAGAAGAAAGAAATTCAATCAAAAATAAAGAAAGTATATTTAATGGAATTGAGAGTTAACGTACGTTTTAACATTTTTTGGACGTTCAGGGTGTGTGAGCCTGCCTCCTCCCTGAGGAAATGACAAAAAAATACGTACGTTATAAGTGTACGGCCCCTAACCACTAGTTTCGTGACCATTACCCTACCTTCAAAAGCACTTCAAGCATTGCGGAAGAAGTACATGTAATTCCAATTTCGTCTTTCCTTGTTGACACTTCCCATGCAATGGGCGTGGTTACGTAAATTCATCATTTTGCGTAGTCTCAGGACGCAACAGGTGCGGGTCAACGCTGAAGAGAGACATACTTGACAGCTCCACCTATTAATTGGATCTCATCATGAAGTCAAAATCGTTTTTATTCGACCGAGTAAAACGTTATATTGAAAATTACGATCAAAGGCACTATGCAACGTAGCTTTGAACAATTTGGAACACAGTTGATTTTACAAAATACCTCGGGATGGTAACGGCGAACACCTGCTAAAATGCATCATAGTTGGTCGATTAATGGTTACGTAAATGTGCATGTATGTGAAAACATGCCCTCTGTTAAAAAAAAAGATGTGAAAACTAAACTGGTAAAGCTGCAAAAAAATTGCACATTTTTGCTTCAACTACTTATCATGATTTCTAAATTTATTTCTTCCCTAGTTAGCATTGGCCATTCAATAGAGTCCCAAAAATTCAAATAGTTAAATTGCTGTTTTAAGGTTTTCAACTGAGAAATTGATGAGGAATTTTAGTTAAATTATATGCATTTTAAATAGCAATAAATTGTTTACAAAACGAACTATTACGATTTCAAATTGGATACAGGCCTGTACTTGCTGAACAACATACATTTTTCCAAAATAGATTGCTTTCATATGCGCTCCGCCAGGGGCGCCCTGTTCAACGTGCGACAATCTAAGCATTCTTTATTCACCTGCGTCTTACCCGATTTCTTCCAACGTTATTTTAATGTCATTTTTTTCACAGATATAAAGGGGGAGATTCTTGACGCTTGGGTGTGTTGGAAAAATGTGACGGAGAGGGGGGAGGGGGTCAAGAGCGGTCTCGAAAATTACAGTAGTCGGAGGGTTCTGACGCGCTGCCAAATAATAGCGAAGGGATGAGAAAAAGGGGGAGTTATTCAGAATCTCGCCAGGAATTATTACCTCCTCGATACAATAAAAAGCTAAATTGCAGGCCTGTGCTGGGGTATTAAAATGCCGCCATCTTGACAGTCGCATTTTTTTCCTGTCGGTGGGTGCCTTTTCGGGGCACCATTTTGAGAGACAGGTAACCTTCAATTACGTTTTAATATTCGGGAGCTTTTAATGAGCGCCTTTGAAACGGCCTCTTAGCGCCTTTGGTCAAGCCTTGAGCTGCCTTTTTCGCGGATGACCAGGTCACGACTCACTCGAGGTGTCCAGGACCAGGTGACGGAGGTGAAGCGAGGGCATCGCAGTAAGGATTCTGTGAGTTTTTCGCGGATTTGCTCAAATTTGAAGAGCTGCTTCAGATGCCGCTCTAGTCCGGACTAACACTTCAAGAATGCTGCTGAAGTATTCTAGTAATAAGCACCTGTTGTACGAAATTAGTACTTAAAGCCACTCTAGGACTCAAGTACTACTGTAACAAATTGCTATGGCAGGGATCCAAGATAGTAATATTGAGCATCAGGGGCGCAACACCTTTTCAATCAGTTTTACAGCACATGGTATGGAAGCTGAATTTTGCAGTTGCGAAAATCGCTTCCAAATTATACCATGTTGATTTCTTCACCTTTTAGAGTAGGGTGAATTTACACCTAATAACGCCCATATCGGAAATCACGTCTTCGCATGATCTTCGCTGAAAAATGGGCGTTTCCCAGTCAAAATCTCACGGTGCAAAGGCCACCTCAAGTCCTCACACGCTATTGGTAAGTCAGGGTTTAATTACATGTATCGAGAACGTTTTTTAGTTCTGTATTTAAAACTCATAAATTCACACCTATCTACTCCCTCAAATATTCCCAGAAACGAGCGCTCTCATATGCCCGTTTATTCTTGAACAATATCATTCAAAGTTGAGGACAATTCCTAATTTTTTACTTTTGGTGTATTTGATGCAAAATGGTGCGTGCGTTCTGCAGAAATAATTCGACTGTTTATCACACGATGGTTTCAATACTTGTTATAATAATAATATTTGCTAAGTTAATTTTTCGCCGTATAGAATCGGTCGTACGATAGTCTGCATTATTTTTTATTTATAATATAAAAGTCATGCCTGTTTTTTAAAAAAATGTGAAAATATCTGACCACCGGAACGTTTTTTTTCAAGTTCAATTTTTTTGAACTTGAAAAAAAACGTTCCGGAGGTCAATTTTTTTTTCAAATTTAATAATTTTATCCCGTTTATTTAAACAGGTCATTTGTAAATTATATTAAAATAACAGACCCTTTTGGTTAACAGATTCTACACGGAGTCGAGGGCACCAAGGTATCTAATGTCAGATCCAAACAGCAAAGTAACAATGCCCAGACCTGAAGCAAATCTAGCAACTTGAAGTTGATAATAGCAATGCCCTTGCTAGATAATTCTGGAAATCAAACTTCTGAATATGTCCGTGACTTATGTCTGCTAAGTTGCTGCTGATGATCAATGGTACAAAACCGGTATAGGCCACACCAATTCCGGATTGAGGAGCAACGAGAACTCGCAGTTTGTTTGTTGCGGAACGACCCTACAGTGTAGATGCTCCCCACACCGAAACTCCTGCGCAACCTTGGCGGCCATCTTGAGCGTCGTTCCAAAGTGTCCGCGTGCACGGAGTCAAGATTCCCGATCTGGCAGCCATTTCTCACTGTCACATTCTTACCAGCGCGTTTAAGAGCGCTGACTTATCGACGGAATGCAAAATGGGACCCAGAATTAATGACGAACATTGGCAAGATGACAGGGAGGAAAGACGATGCCCGTTACGCGGGGGGATTTCCCCTCCCCTCCCGAGATCTCGCGTGTTCTCATTAGGCGACCAGCGTCGTGTTTCCCAGTGGGTGTCGGGGTAAACGGGACAGCACTTTGGTCGAACTTGGCCGATGGAGGGGTCGATAACGGGAGCGCCATCAGGCGTCAAAGTGGATAGCTCTGTCTGGGAAGCCATTGCCACCGAAAAAGCGTTTAACCTTAAAAACCCATCTTAATTCGCAGACGGGAGGGTTGCGACAGGAGGCATCCCAGGCCATCCTCTTCCCATGAACAACGCAAGACAAGAAGCACTGCCAAATTGCCAATGTTGCCACCCGCCCAAAAATGTGGCGCATCACGCAGGTGACGTTCCTTGGCAATGGTGGTCGAAGAAACAAGGCGGATAGTTTTTAATTGCATTCAACTTAGCTATTTGTGCATGCGATGCTGTCACGTTGTTTCCGGTGTGCAAAATCCGCAGTTTTCAATAATTTTGAACTGAAGTTCATTTAAATACACAGACTGCCGGTAATCCTTGGAAGGTGAAAATGTCTTTCCCTCGACAATCGAAAATAAAAACAAACAATCAGCGCAATCATTGGTGTTTTGATCTATCATCAGAAACTAATGAGACTGTAAATGTACACATGAGAAACGTGAGACTTGGTCTTACATTGTATATACACCTCAGTTAAATCCGATAATCGAGAGTCTAGTGTAACAATACATTTTAAGTCGACATGCCTCTTTTAACGGGATGATTGCGGGTAGGCTATCTATTGTAATTTTACTGTAATTGTAAATTTTTTTATCGGCAGTAAGTTTTATACCTATGGACTTCGATTTTAAGTGACAGCGCTGCCTAGTCATTAGGTGTATAATGATTTGATTTGAGGTCCATATCTGTAAGCATTTTAACGATTACATCACGGGAAGAGTTTGGAATTCACTTCCGGGAAAAATTGTTGGGTCACCTACATATTCAATATTTATCAGGCGTTTAAATGAAATTGATTTTTCGGAAAATTGTAAGCGGTTTTAATTTTTGTTTTGTTTTGTGTATTGTTTTATGTATTGAAATGTGACAGGGTATTTGTAAGTGTTGCCTGCAACCTTTATATTCATTTTCCTCCTTATGGGAATCAACTATTATTATTATTATTATCATCAGTTTTTCTGCATGGACCTTTTTACAAGTCTGAATGATGAAATCATATTAAACATTCATAGATAGACCCCTTCTTTGAATGTTTTACATGCATAGTTATATTGGGAATTGCATGGTGATTTCTCAAAAAACCCAAACAGTGTTTATACTGTACAATTGTACATTATACATGTACAGTGGACCATATATTGAAAATATATCATATCGCAACGGAAAACGTTTTGCAATATAAAATATTTAAAACGTAAAGCAAAGTCACGCCTTTGCAAGCATGCTAGCAGATTTGTGTTCATATTCGTAACACATTAAACATGTCAAATATGCAGCGCACTAGAAATGAGCAATTTATATAAAAACTAATCTTGTTATTACCGCAGATCAGGTGAAGATCTTTACCATAGTAAAATTATCAACATTATTTAATATACACTGTATACAAATGTATATTTAAGATTACCTTTAAGATTTCAAGGAGGTAAAAGTAATTTTTACTTGCCATTGTGTTCATTGTATAATTTAAACAAGTAAAAAAAAGATTAAACACCACAGCTGCAAAAATAACGAAACAACGAAGCGAAACGAAGAAAATAAAATTAAAACAAAAGTTTTGAAAGCGAACTGAACACCCGCAGTTGTTTAATTAGGCCGCCCAAGTAAATCATATCTTGAATAGGCCTAGCAATTAAAACGAATTTATGAACTGAAAATATCCGCACCTGTACGACCCAAAATAATCCGATTCTTATCTAGAGTTAAATTGTTTACAAGCACCAAAAAAACGAGAAATAAGATTATATTCCACTCAATCATTCGGAATGACAACTTGCTAAATATTTTTCTGAGGTTTCTGACAGATTAAAATTAAGAGCGAAGTTGACGAACAACACTTTTGGCTCATTCAAACCGTGTGAGGTTATAGCCAATTATCGGCGATTTGAGTCCCAAGATGGCGTTCTGACCTGACAGAAACGGTTGAAGAAAGATGCCTAAATTAAACTAGGAGTATTTTTTTTAAAACCACGGTAACAACGATTTAAGGGATATCCTTTTTCAATTGTTCCATGATATTGGGATACGCTGTGTAGCTCGCGAACTACTTTAGATATGTTATTGTAGGTTAAAAGCCGCCTAAATCCGATCTTGCATTAATCGTAAATCACCCATGTCTTTCCCATCACCGATCAGCACTTCAAGATTTGCCCCCTCAATTCAGTGGTAGGGTTTCATCTTCCCAGGATAAAGCTTAGTTTCGGAACAGGTAATACAGGTATGCAAATCGAAAACAATGTTAACATATATGGGTTAAGCAAATTTATTGGAACTAATATAAATACGCCTGTAGATGGTATCGCGCCTTGTTCGAACGCCGTTCTCCCCCTTCTTCAACACGATCGTTTTCGAATTTGTTTGTTTTTTCGCGCACTGAAACAAAACTTTCTGGAAATTTAAATTTAAAAAATAAAGAGTAGAAAAAAAGGCGATTTTTTTTTCCGGAATTGCGAGGTCGTAGCAGCGCAGGATTATATTAATCCTTCTAAGCTCAAAAACTGGTCTATAGGAAACTAAACTGGACATAAAGTCATACATGTAAATGGATGTGAAAACACATGCTCCAAGTTTTCATCAGGCTGTGAAAGAGTGACAAGCATTTGCTCCAGTTTACGCGAATAAAAGTGTGGCTAAATCAGAAGTAGGCAGGAACTGAGCAATACCTTGAACCCAAAAAGCATCAGCTCCGAATATAATATTGTGAGAAACTTATGTCCTATTTAACTTCATTTTTATGGCTTCGAGTTGACTAACAGAAGCGCAAGTACTCTATTCCAATTATTTTCAAAGGCATGCATTCTCTAAACCAATTATTATCTGAACACAAAAGCATTTGTTAAGCATTACTAAGTGAAAGAGAAGCATTTGCTCAAGGTTACATTGTTTGTTTATAAGGAAAAATGTTTAAAAAATTTGTTTAAACGAAAATTGGTGGTGCATACAGAGCTTACAGTTTATACGACCAAATAGAATAAAATTTTAGAAAAAACTCAGCTGAGAGATGAGAAGAGAGAAAAAGAACAGCAGCATAAGTTACATCTTACGTGAGTTTATGTTCTCAATTATATTATACTTGCAGCAGTAAAACTGGGCAAACCAGTAAAAGTAAATGATAAAATCTGCTTCCAGCCACAGGCAGTATAATAAATTTAACTAACCATTGTTAAATTTTATAATAACATTTAATACCTGTCTGTCGTCTGAATATCTTAGATAGTCTGGATATTTCGCGCATCTATCGAATCATTATTTATTGATCCGAGACAAATTTGATTATAGTATGCATACATAGTTTAAATTAGCACACCAGCTTTGATTTGCATAACTAAATGTTTACTTGCAGGATTTGAACGAACAAAGAAAACGGAACAGAATAAAAAGCATATTGAAAAACTAAACATATCAGAGTTCAGGATAGACGGATCTGCATTTACTCACACAAATTAAAATGCGTTCTCTTAAGACACGACGTCACACAAATCTAAAACAATTAACTAGTAATTGCATACATGTATATGTTAAATTAGGACTTCTTCTAAACGTGATTGATATCAAAGATTTTGAGAGTGAAAGTCCAGGGCTAGAAAATATCACTTCGGACTCCGAAATCTAATCGCATATGGCGCCGCCGCCAAAGGGCACAATTTACTGACTAGCCGCAGTGATGCAGGCCGTATAGGAAAATCTGGGCTATCAGTGGCGTCATGACATTATGTGCAACCAAACAAATCTAGTTGAAACAAGACAAAATATTTGGGAAGAGTTTTCGAAACTGTCATCAAACGGTCTGCCGCGCGATTAACCACGCGTCTTCATCCTGGGTCCATGATATGACCAGGATGAAAAGTTCACCAAAATTTCACTTCACTAATTCCAATTGCTCCACGATTTCCTTAAAATGCATTTGCCCATGTTTTATATTTGAGAAATAACCAACAGCTTTTAAATGCAGATTCCCACATTTTTTCGGTATTTCACAAACTGTATTTTTAGGTCAATTTATAGTTTGTCCATGCGCCATTACTGTATTCTATGAAGCTTTCCAAAGGACAATGTGAATCGCTCTAAACATTTTCAGCTGCAGATTGCAATTAAAAATTCGTTTAGGAAACATTTTCTATTCCTACAAAAAGTCTCCATAATTTATAAAATTCGACATTAACTGTAAGACAATACTTTCCAAAACCTGCTTTCCAATCTGTTACCTTATGCAATATCTTCGCTTACTGTTTTATAAAGAGCTTTAATATAAACCATGCAAACCTCGTATTTAACGCCATATTCATTACAAAAAAACAAAACCGAGTATTTATAAACATTTTCACGTTAGAACTTTGTTTTTGTTTCGAAATTATTAACACAGATAACATTGTTGAACTATTTTATTTCCCGTGTATTTCTATAAGGGGAACGAGTTTTCAAATATTAATGGTGAAGACTTGCGATTAAAACGAAAATTCGCATAAATATTTATGATAGGATAGCTTTGTAAACAGTTCGAGTAAATATTGACGCCATTATAACAAACTATTTGGAAGCGCGAAATATAAGAAACACAAGAGCAGCATTATTTCCGAAACTATTTCACAAAGATTTTTAATTTATTTTCGGTACAAACAAATTCTTATAAAAAATAAGTAATAATAAATAATCATTAGCAGCTATTTAATAGCGTATGATCCCTTCTTTTTGGGAGCAAAGTTTCACATTGATGCAAACTAAGCTTACATGTACACTGCTATGTAATTTGACATAGAATTTTGAATTTACTTTCACACATCAGAACTTAAATTCTATACAGAATTTTTACTGAATTTGCAAGGAGATTAATTATCAATGTTTAAAGCCGGCGGTAAATTATACAACAGTTCTTGTTTTGGATTTAAAATATTATTTCAATTTAAGGCTGAGTCAATATAGAACAGCACATCATACAAAACAAAATATTGTAATAAATACTTATTATGTACTTGTGAAATTTCTTTATCCTCGTGTCAAACTAGTCTTCCACTAGTTTGTAAGGTTTTATTTTATGTTGAAAGGCACTTGGGAAAAAAACCGTTATTCGACATCCTGAAATACAATTGCGAGCAAAGAAACTGGCCACCTAGAGGTATTAAAAATGTATTTTCTTTATCAAGTAAATAGCCTATCCAATTGAACACCTGAATAGCTCGTATTGCAAACAAATTTAACTACAATTCCTCCGGTAAAATCAACCAAAGCAAATCATTTGCATTTTTTTTGGGACATCTGCATGCCTTTACCCCTGTCATTATAAACGCGTTTCTGCAATTTGTTAGAAACACGGAGCATTTTCTGTACATTTGGTGTGAATTTATGGCACTGCATTTTCAGGCTATTCTCCTACGAAATTCAAGAAGAATTTTCGTCAATTTGGGTGCATTTGAAAGTGCTTTATTTTATTGCTCACAAAACGAGCTATTCCTATTTCAAATTGGATATCTACTTGCTGAACAAAACGCATTTTCTCTCAAGTTTATTTAATATTTTTATAGATAAAAAGCAGGCCTTCATTTTCAAATTATAAAGAATAAAGTAAACTCAAGTGTAGGCATACAACTAAATACACGGAAGAAAAATTACAAATTATAACATGTATGTGATTGCTGTGATTGTGGGCATTTTTTTGGTCGGGCTTAATCATCACAAATACCATACGTTTCACGCCATCTGTGAGTAAAGGCCAGAAATTCAGTTTGACGATGATAATGATGACCATCAAGTTGAATAATAATAATAATAACAATATATATACATATATAACGATAATATATCTAACGAATAATAATAACAGCCTATGTGATACATTACACTCCCCTACCACATGCCAAATCTTTGCTGACAGTAGGGTACTGAGTTTAACTGAATTTAACTTCACAGAATGACACTTTGCACAATGCAGGCATTTCAGTGCAAAGATCTTAGCTCTTTAAATTTTTAAACACATGGACCATCTCAGACTGAGATTCCCATTCCGAAATGTCGGTGCTGACAAAGATCATCGGGGGCCCTAACCATCCCCAGGGCCCAAATAGGAGTCAGAAGGTCAGAGCTGAGCCCCGTCAGCGTATCCCTGAGATGAATCTCAAGAAGTAGAGATATTGAGATTCTGAGAATGTAGAGATTTCCGACTTACATCCAGCTGGAGGCGGTCCAAGCAGGGCCGGCCAGGAGGCCCAGCTGCAGCGCCAGGGCGAGAATCCAGGGGCGCAAATCCATCGTCCGTTGGGCCGGTCCTCACGTGCGCTAGTGGCTGCGACGCCGGTGGGGCGACGCCATGGCGCGGAGGTGCTCAGCGGCAGAGGGCCGACCGACCCATGGGCACTGGCGCGGGTAATTCCAGGGAGGGCGGCGGAAAGTTCGGCTCCACGCGGCACGAGAAACACAAGGGAGAGCGACGGACAACTTGAAACGCAACCGGACGGATCAGAATGGAAACAACAAGTGAGTGAAAGAGGCCGAACACTCGAACGCTTTTTCGCCGGGATCGCCCCCCTGCGACGCCATTGGCCAGCGCCGGTCACGTGCCTCGCATTCCTGGCGCCGGCATCGGATCCCGCTCGGCTACAGGCGCTTTCGTCGCGCTAATTAATTGCACCACCGGATATTTGTATATTGGGATATTTGTATTAAAATGGGGAAATTTCGTTTCACTGGTCATACCTTGGACATCATGGAAATGATGTCGATTATATTTTGCGGTGTGTTCCATACTGATCTTGGCTGGGGTTACATAACCAGGGATTAAGGGAGGACATTCCCTCCTTTTTCAATTAAAATAAAATGTCCTTCTTTTTTTGTCCTCATACCGACTGTCGACCAAATTGTGGAGTATTGAAAATTATGAACATTTTAAAATCAATATTGCGTTTGCTGCCAAAGAGAATCGAAGACAAATGTGTGCCCTTAACACTGAAACAGCATGTTCGTGAAGCATATGCTTCTAAGGAAGAAACAGCATCTATGACGAATTTCAACAAGTTTATTAGGCATCCCGGGAATACTTTGAAAAATGGATGTCCGTTGGATGAGTTTGTATTTGAGATGGATGATTCCTATAGAATGCGAAAAATACAAATGTGAGGAAGTAAATCAACGTATTGAAGTCTTTAAAAAAGATGTGTTATTATTTATGATGACCAATATAATCATGATGACTGTTATCTAATGCACTTTATTTTATCATTATATATTCCTATTTACTGAACTATTTGAAATAATTCGTTGTTATTATGAATCGCATTTTATCTATAATCGAATTGTGCATTGATTTTAGTTTCATAACAAACAAAAAAATGTAATCTAAGCTATAAACATGGTTGTAAAGGCAGAGCCTCCTTCGCTGCATTAAAGTTGTTCCTTCCTTCCGTTATGATCAACTGATCATGATAGAAACCCGATCCATGTAGTATTAGGTCAGTCGTCTGCTTAAAATATCTCCAGAAATTGTAATCTTTGCTGGTATTGGCTGGAGCAAGGCTTCAAGCATGTGTGTGTGTGGGGGGGGGGACGTGTATGAGCAACTGCTAGATATCTATCATTTGAATACATGTACAGTATTATGTACCTTTGCTATCTTTCTTTCTCCCTTAGTAGGCGTGTGTGCATTTGTATCTGATTGAAAACTCACTAGTCGCAGATCATAAGATCATAAGATCTGCGACTCCAGTGAGTTTTCAATCATCAACTTATTAAGAAACCGACAGGAACATAAATTGAACGTTGAGGGAATGTACCAACTGTGCATTAAAACGTACCAGCATATATATAATCCGTACAAAATACCTGCTTTCCTTTTTTATGATAAATGGTGGGCAAGATAGATGCTAGTCAAAGATAATTTTATATTAACGTGATTTACTTTTCATGTCCCTCCCATTCTTGTATCCTCCATTCAAACGCCAAAAAGTAGGTTATGGTTTCAAATTGAGCACATGAGCTTTATGCAGCAAGTCGTCGATAGGAAACAAACATTGTGTACTATACATATAGCTGCAGTCCGAAAAATGTACAAGACGATTCTTGAAGCTCCTTAAATTGAATCGACGTGATGTTCTAAGTTTTAATCTGTAAACATCTGTAAAAATTGGAGAAAGTATGAATCTCATTATTTAATCTCATTATTTATTAAGATGCGTTTTCCTGTTGGCCTACTTTAATAAACGTCATGGCATCTGAGGTCGTGGCAACACGACACTTTTTGCGAATGTTGTCATGCAAATACAGTAGCAGCCCTTAAACTATCACTACTACATGGCATAATTTAATGACATTACCAACTATCATTACTCCTTCGTTTCTTATCAGCTGCAAACAATCATGCTACATGTATATTCCCATTATTACTGACAAACATTTCATTTCAGTTTACCTTACACGATCATGATCATTTGCAATGTCATTCTCAGGTAATGTCATACAGGAAATGAGATTATAGTAATGATTGCTTAAGGTTTGCTAATAGATGTCATCGAAACTGACTCAGTACATGTAAACATTAAGCAATGAGCTATTACTCGCGTGATATTTTGTAAGTGTTTTAGATATACATGTAGTTTATGAGCGATGATCATTCGTGTGTCATAAGAGGTTGAATATCCAATTTAACTCACGATGCCAGTAGCAGACCTTGCACGATCATTACTACATTTCTAATGACATTACATCATTACGAACTATCATATTACTCCTTCATTACTTAATTGTCAGTCGTACACGATTATGTTTAATTCATATCATGGCTGCCAAACGTTCCACTTCAGTATGCCTTTCAGAAGCTATATATAAAGTCATTAGCAGAAATCTGAGAATCTGAGCAAAGGGCTATTCATTACAAAAATATGAGTTTTTAACGCCAACTTGCCTCCACATGGCGCAGGGTTACCAGATGCAAAAATAAAATAAAATGTACGATATTAACATTTAATTCGAAATACAACGTTAACTAAACATTGAAACAATCTATGCTTTACTTAAGCATAGTGGTGAAACTACCTATTTAGGTATACTTTTCAGCACTGCCGATGTTTGATAAAAATGTATGCATGTAATATTCTGAAAATTGTATTGTGTCAGTATTAGGGGTTTTACTGACGCCACAGTAAGTCTATCAATACCACTCCACTCATTCAGTGTTGGGCCAAAAAGTAGGACATTTTGGTGTATTATTTTTAATGAAAATGCAGACATGTCCTTCAATTGTAGACACATGGTAATCATACCATGATGGGATTCGAAACGGCTAAAAATGCATCTTTGGAAATTTTAATGCGGCCGTTGATCACCACATTCCAATGTTACGTGTGTTTCTCTTTTGAAATCGAGAATAATACGACCGAATTAAGGCAGGAAGTGAACCAGGACACAAACATACAGAACGTTTTTATGAAGGTTTCTTTGATGCTTGTTCAACCGCCCGTATTTACCCTTTGGCTTTTTTAAAACTTTTAAACGCTCATTCCTGCTGTGCGGTTCATTTTAAGCTTTTAATAACGGTAATGGCATGCCATTCACAGCTTAAGCTCACGATGGTCACTAATCCGAAAGACAACAATGGGCGTGGCCTGGGTATGTTGGAAACAAACACAAAAAATTGTTGTCGCGTGACGTCACGAGGGATTAGACAGGCTTTTGACCTCGTTCATGTAAGAATTAAGTAAAAGCAATTTCAAAATTATATAGCAGCACGCAAAATACAGACCTGTATATGTATTTTTGCCTTAGACCAGCAGCAAAAATATCACCACATTCACACACGCATGTATAAAGGTGTTAAAACATGTCTCCTGAACTGAAATTCTGCTTGACTAACCCCTCGCTGCATAAATGATAGTGTTTTCTATAACAGTTTAAGTGTCATGTTTACAATTGAAAAACTGTCTATTGTACACAGGTTTTTTTTTCATGCTATGGAGAGTGATTGCATGGAATCATTTCACTATTATTAACAGGTACATTAACCAGCGTGTCAGATGCACAGGAAGTACACTTACTGACATTTTACTGGAAAAAGCAATTCGAATGTCACTTCATCTACACTTTTCTTTCGTTATGCATGCAGTATTTTCTTGCAAAAGTTTCCTAGGCAGGGGAGCATCAATTTTCATTGTTGACAACTTGAAATGAATTTCGTTCTATAACCCTCTTTAAAGACCATTTGCAGCCATCTATACTGACGTTACATCTGCCACCTCACGGAAAGTGGGCAACCCTGTCGCCAATCGTGATGATAACATGTGATGAAGTTTTAGAAAATATTTGCTTAAAACATTCCTTTAATTAATAGTTACAAGCAAATTTAGTGTAAAAACATATTTTCCCTTATTGCGTTCTGTTAATTAATAGTCAACAAATGCTGCATAGGAAAATATTGGTTAAAATCTACAATATCTAAATAATTTTTTAAATTAAAAAATCTCGCATACCGCAAATGCTAATAAAATAGCGGTTGCCAAAAGTATTAATGATGAGACCAGGTGGACCTGGATGAAGTTTACAGAAGTAGCTGATCACCAAGGCTTTCGCTGCAACTGTGGCTACCCTGAAAAATCTTTTACCATGGACACAGTCTCACCCCAGCGCCATCTATGGCACATTTTTAGCAAATGGCAATTGGGATTTCTGAAACAGAAAATGTTGTTTGAAATCACACCCGTAGCCGGTGCATTTGGTGGTCCTTTATGCCAGGGGTGGTCCACGTTTAACCACGTGGTAACATGACATCATTACTGGGCTGAAAACGACATCAACTCATCCGCTCCCATTTGAAAGACGAGATCGTTCAGCATCCCCAACTCTGATCATTTCCCACCCGCGATACCTCCCGCGCGCTGTTCGGAAAAAGGGGGGAATTTCCCTCCTACCTGCGCTCTCTCTCAATTTGTTCCACACGAAAGCCATCCTTTGTGGCCATTTTGGAACGTTGGCTTCCTCACAATGGCACAATGACTCCGAGAATCCGGCTGCGGGGCCGCCCATTGTTCCCGCTTAATAGGTGATCATGAGGCCTCCGCCGTTGTTTTTTTTCCGTTCCACAACCCGGTGATTTATTCATAAGGTTCGTCCGGCCGCTCCATTCAGGGGCCCTGGACGCCAGGGAGGGCCGAAGGGGGAGCAGAAATATGGGCGCGAGCAGCATGGGTCTCATTGAGCGGCTCAAAGGCCATCCACCAACAGAGCCATTGTCCCGCCCAGCCGAGCAGCTGCTCAGCCATGTACTTCGCCATTACGGATACGGGAGGGGAATCTGCAAGGCATTCAATATTAAATGTACCACCAGTATTGCCACAGCAGCCACAAACGATGTATGTGCCACTCTATGGCCAGTGGAGCACAGAGGCATTCTGGGCTGAATTAAAGTATATAAACTGTACATGTATTGTCAGTAGTGCAGTAATACTGGCCGACTGATCGTGTAGGGTCATATAAATGAAGGGTGACAAATACTGACTGACATTTCTACGGAGTCAGTATTTGTCAGTAAATGGTCTCATAGTCTATAGACCATGCCGATTTAAGCAAATACTATCACTGTTTTAGAAGGTGTATGCGAGAAAATTAAAAAGTGGGTTATGCTAATTATTTTATTTTAATTTCACGTATTGTAATTCTGATATTTTAAACACTGAGTTGATATAGTATTTCTCATTTTTATTTCGGTGTTTTATGTTTCAGAAATGTCAGTTTTGGAGCATTCCTTGCAAAATTCAAAAATTGAAATTGGTGGATTGAAACCTTGTAGATATGAATAGAACATTATGCACATAATATAAATTCTTAATAACATTAAACTCAAGAACACTACATCAATTTGCTTAATTTCAATATTTCTTATTATCAAAAGTGACATTAATGCTAATTTATAATTTATACAAGTTGCATTATTCACATTTCTTGACGTTATCAAAAGTTAATAAAAAATAAACTTAATATTCAACGTTGGCCCCAAGGAACCAAGTCAGTGTTCCGAAAAAAAACTTACATAAATATACTGCTTCTCTACTAGCCACAAGAGGTAGCGAACTCCTGTAATGGCCAACATAAGGCGCCCTTTCGGGCTGGGTTCCTACCAACAAATTATCTCTATTTTATATTTTTAAGTATATTACTAACCTTTTACCATTGTTATTGTATATTTATATTATTGTTATTGATATATTTTTTCTATTATATGTATATTCAATTGATGTTATTAACCACTATAATCGTGGGTTTGTAGGGTCGATACCCCCTAATAACCGTCGTTAGTTGTTGTAGTCGTACATTGGTCCAGAACTGACGTGGTAAATAAGCTCAAGTCGGAAGCTGTTTGAATGAAGTCTTGATTACAAAACTAATACGTTGCCTTTGCCAGTATGTCAGATCAATATAATGGATAATATAATGGATTTTGACTGTATCAATAATTACAATCTCCATTAATTGACAGATTTCGTTGTATTTTTAATATGTTCTTGCTTAACTTATAGTGAATAAGCGTTAATAAAAAATTGATGTTATCGTTGATTATGCATGGTTTATACAATTTGTTCTTCTTAGTTTAATTGTCGTTGTTGAATTTCTTAACATGAGCGAATTTTGAAGGGAAATGCAAGCGATACAAGCAAGAATTCGGATTAATATCGTTGTCATCACATGGCAACGCATTTAAGCCTGTACAGTCCTAGACCTGAAAAGTTTCCACACTTATTTAACATTACATTAGGAAAGCGTGATTAATTTCTTATCATAAATAACGAATCCATAACAAAGGCTTGCTTAGTAGTGTTTAACATATGTTCATATTTTTAAATATATCTAACTCCCAATGTCAGGTACACTTTTCGTAAAGAAAACTTTTGGCGCATTTTGTAGACACTACAATTACCGTGCTTTAAAGTTGGTTATGGTGAATGCTTGATACTTTTGCCCATAAAATGTGTTAACTTTTGTGAACTTTAAATGAATGTACAATGGAAAAAAATGTGCAATATACATGTCTGAGGGCGTTTGCTTGCCTTGAGTAGTGCTTTTAACCTCAAATTATCCGAAAACTGGTTTGCGCTGGAAACGGATTCTATGGCTTGCAATTGATTTAAATTGACAACCTATTATCATTCTCTATTTTATAGACATGCGAACACTACTGATTATTTCCTTTAATTGGTTAGCGCTAAATAACTGCTAATATTTTGACTCATGGTTTCAGCAAAAATTACTGATGCAGTAATACTTATTAGTTGTATAGCAATTACATGATCATCTTGGTTAATTGCAAGTAGGAATCTAGTCATAACACCCAGTAGCTGAATTAGCAAAGGTGTTTAGAGTAATTACTCCATAGACGTTTTTGATAGTTTCTTCCTTAAATTTCAATGATATGTTAAGGGGTCTCTAATTCTGAATGCAGACCAACATTGACTTGCAATAAAAATGATTTTCCTTAATTTACTGATTTAGGAAATCTTCCTTTTGTGTTTACGGGATATATGGTTTAGGCTAAATAAATAACTGAACGCTTTTAGGCAAAGTTTACTGAAAAGCCGAAACCACATAAGTATATTTGTCCATTTTTCTAGAAAAATTTTTTTTGTTAAAAATATTAAAGATTAAATAAAAGCAATAGGTTGTTTTGTGTAAAAAACATATTTTTGCTGTTTTTTTACATTCAAAATAGCATATTGATATAATTTAATTTTTATTAATATCATAATTGTAATTATAATTATTCAACTGAATTGAAGTCATGCGATATGGTTGATCTAAAATTTCCACAATGAACCAAACAGTAAACAAAGGAACGGTTTACACATATTAATCAAGGTTTGAGCTCGTACTGTCAGAATGTTTTTTTTAAAATTGTTCTGACATTTTGGTTAAAATAATAGGAAACTTTTTAAAGACCATGCTTAAGTTGGCAAAAACATTCACTGCAAACGGTTTGCTAAAGAATGAATTTAAGATTAAGAAAAAAAACAGCGTACTATGCAAAATTTTCTTCTCAATAAGTTCCTTTCAAGCAAAATAAAAATAACAAGCATGCACAACTTTGAAAATTTTATCTGGTGAATCATACGGTGAATCTACGAGATGGCATCGTTATTTATGATGTAAAATGCGGTGCATTTGAAAATCATACGTAATCAACCTTGAAAAGTATATACGATTACATGCTTTCTATTGCAAGTGTGCCCTTAGATGTGCTTCCAATAATACTCCCAGCCAATTCAATTATGGCCCCAGCATTTAGTCTACCCACGCGGATATAGTAATTGCGCTGTTGGACCCGAAAAAAGCAAAATGCCATTTTTGTCATTGTCAAGGTACTGCATTAAACGCACTATTAATAACAATTGGTGTGCGAAGAAAAAAGTGCAAGTTAATCACGGAGGCCGGCAATTTTGTGAAATCACGTCTGCGCTTCTAGAGCAAAAATCTATTTGTCGGCAAAATATCTTCTTTGATGTGTAATTCTGCTTTTCATTAACTTAGTATACATAGGCGGCTGATTTTAATTAAATATAGCTAACATGACAAGAAATTGAAGGCAATCCTCACAATGTCCAATTTCAGACATCCTCCTCTGAATTCCAGTCATGTAATTAAGCATCGATTAGTTTAAAAGACTAGCAATGGTTTGTTGACTCATGCCACGCTACTGTCCTTGATGTTAATTTCATATTTCATAATTAAACCAAAGGCCAAATGCAATGTTGATGTCGGCTTATGCACTAAATGCATTATTAAACTTATTTTTGCAGATTAACTGGAAAGCAACGAAGAAATGTCATGCTAGGGTCTCGATTTCAAATTGAAGTTGAAGAAATAAACATTACGGAAATAATATTTGGCATTTATATACTCACTAGATTTGACTCCAAAATACTTTAATATAAAGTCTCAAAATGTGCATAAATGTACACCTGTATGTGTGTGAATAATGTACGTAGTTTAAGAAGCATTCTTGTTGTATACATATTCAATTTAAAGAAGTCGAGTTCGTGTTCATGAAGGGATTTGAAGAGTTATAATTACATTATCAATACTATTTACGTGTACTCTGTAGAGTAAATTCAGGATTGTCCTTGACGCCAGGCAATTATATTCATTCGACAGTGATTATTTCATGTAGGCCCAACGAAAACATCCTGTAAACACGCCATCAAATACATTTTGTACTGTATATACTTATGTGCCATGTCAACATTTGGTATAATTATAGACTTTTTATTGTTGTTATTGTATACATTGCATAAATTGGATACGGCAGCATGTGTATGTGAACTTGTTGAATGGATTTCAAGACAACAACATGCGCAGAATTCAATTCCTCTTTAGCAGTTTTACAAAGGCGACACTGTATGTTTGTAGACTTTGTCGTCAGAAGCTTTAACCATTCATGAAAGCAACTCTCATTGATGTGCGTGTATTTGTCAATGTTAAAGTTGCGAAAATACGTTTTTGCAACTTTTTACTTTATATCCCTATGATAAAATAAAATTCTTCCTGAAACGTGAATGCAAATATGCGCCAGATGTCCGAAAAACAGCATTATTGAAATATCTGTTGAAAACATTTTGTGCTCAGTGGCGGATATAGAATTTGTCAATGGGAGTGCTGTTCATATTCAAGAAATGGGGAGGGGATGCTTTAGTAAACAACACATGTGACGATAAAACAGGGGAATTTGTTCCATGTCAGGGGTCGTCCGCAAAGGGCGTCGATCAAAAATACATATATGACGTATTCCAAAATTAGATAAATCAGAAATTAGCCACATATGTGGCTATATATTTGTCCATTCATATCCATATCATATTCATTTACAGATAGTCATCTTATCTCAATGACCATATCTGGAAAATGTAATACGGTAATTTATATTAAAAGTTAAAATTTGGTTTATATACATGTAAGTATGTAATAATTTTGTTTAAAGTAAGTGAGCAGTAATGAGATTGCACGAATAGTATATCAAACTCCCTTATTAGGCAACACTGCATTTCTGAGCCACCTACATTTCTCAGCAAATTTTTATTTTATTTTAGAAGAAATATTTCTGAAGTTTTTATATGAATTTTGGAATTTTGTTGATCAGTTAAAATTTTAGTAAATGCATGTGAATACTTTTAGCACAGTTTAGTGAGCTTAGAAAACGTGGCGTAGAAATGCTGATGACGTAAAATTCTGGATAATCCAGTAAGGACTTTTGAAATACTACTTGCATGTCTTATGTATAAAATGGAATAGTTTCCACAAATATAGCTCATACATGGCCAGGTATGGCCATATTCAACTTTTCCACCCGGGAATTATAAGGATATTTCTAAAACATTTTTTTAAAAATTCATTGTATGTACATTATTTTCTTGATAGAAAAGTAACCCGTGTAAAAGAAGGAATTACGGAAGCGTATTTATAACAATTATAATTATTTTTAATAAACTAATATTTATTAAGATTTTCATGAATTAAATAATGTAAAAATGTTTCTTGACTTTAAAAGTGGAAATCTTACGAATACGTTAAAAATACACATTTACATTAGGTAATAATCATACGTATATGGTAATAATACGGATCTTAACCCTGACTCTGGCCTAATGTCCATTAGCAGGTGCTTGCATTTAGGCCTAGACATTGAATTCCTGCCTCTAATTCATTTACCATTTGCGCACTCCCAGTCTAATAAAGTTTTATTGCCACTTGGTTCGGCCTTGTTTATAGACGGAAATAGTTCGTGAAGGTATGAAAAACCTGAGTCTTATAAGAGCAAGATAGAGAGAGCGAGGAAATTAAAAAACGTGTTGATGCAGGGTTTTTGTGACATACTTTTCCATTGATCTAAATCTAAATAAGCGGAAATTTGGGTCAAGTTTAGAAAATTGCGTTGGCATTCCCAAGGCGAGTGTTGTCATAACATTGCCATAAGTTATATGGCACGTTGCAAAATGAAAGGTGCGAAAACAGATGATAACACTTGATGTGTTTACGGTGCCTCGTTTTGATCAAAATAGACGTTTTATGGCGACATTTGCAGCGTTAATTTCCTCTCCAGGAACTAGTGAACGAAATCAAAGCGGGAGTTACGAGCTGCAGTCAGAACTCGAAAACATTTTTATTGTTGTGCACACTTCCTCTTTGATTTTGCTACAAATCTGTAGATGTTACTCTCTCACTAAAGTCAGTTCAGCGCGTTTACTACCATTTTATTATTTTGTTTGTAGCAGCCACGCGAGGGCGTTGGCGTATGTAGGAAATTAACGTCTTGCACCGAAAGCAACCCATATACGTGTAGTGGTTTCTCGTGAATTTCATCACCATGACAGTGAATAACACGACATTTGTTTTCACGGCAACACAGATATCATGTAGTCTTAATTATGACAGCTAGTACGTTTGAGAATTTTCTTAACACATTCAGTTTAATTCAGTACCCTACAGTGAACATGGATAGGATATGAGGAATGGGTTTTTTCCATCAATCCTATTTATTTGACAGTTACCACTGCATTAGGATGCAATGGGCGCCATCGTCATTGCCAAATTCAATTTTTTAGCTTATGCCTATCATTTGGAATAAATGTCAACGACAAAGGATCTAAATGTGCTCAAAAGTTCCACAAATGGATTAATTTGAATGAAAAGTTTCACAACTTTTACGGTTTCGTTTTAAAAACTCCCTCTACCAAATAAAATTTACCGACAAAGTACTTTTTTAAAATTATCACGCAATACGATGTTAAGGATATGACGTGCATGAATTGTTATAGCTGTCAGTTAAGAAAGTACGAACTTTCGTCAAAATAGGAAGCTTCGAATTTGACATCTATCCTTTATGATTATTATAATGTGGACGTTAATGTTTTATTTAGAAGTTAAAAGTTTATCTTGAATGTTGTTGTTTTACAAGTTGTAATTGATTTCAGAATAGATCGTCTGCCTGTTTTATTTGTGCATTCTAGTAACCTTAGTTATGACCCAACACGTGAACTATCTTGAAATCTGACCAAAAATCAATTTAGTTTGATTTTGTGACGTTTATGTCGCGACGGTAGATGCAATAACCTGACGTGATTTTCAAGTTATTTACGAAGATTAATGTCGTGATATGCATTGTTATTGCTATGAAAAGCAGAAAAGTGTGATTTTGTGTTACATGTAAACTATTGCGTTGTGAGATATTTCACAAACTTAGACACAAAATGTCGCAACACTTTATCACATGTGGTTGATAATGTCACGTATCAGGTGAATTGCAGAGTCTATCATTTTATTCGACGCCAACCTCCCGTGCGCATTTTCGAAAAAAACATTTTCAGAGGTCGCATAGCGTATTTTTTCAAGTTTAATTTTTTTTTATAAATAAATGGGACATTTTGAAATTTTAAAAAGAACTTAGATCCTAGAGGACAAGCAATTATACAGGGGAAAAGAAAATGAGCAATTATGTGAAGTATTTGAAACAAATGTGTAATTTTTTCACCCGGTTTGTATATTTCTGTCGGGTTTAGACACGTGTCATGTTACAATTAGCAGCATTAAACAGAAGCATTGATGAAGAAAATATGCATGCAAGAAATCTCAGCTGCAGTCAATTTACCTTGAAAATCCGTGAAAACGATCGAAAAACTGGACTCGATGCAGGAATAAATTTGAAAAGACGTGTAATTAATAGAAGCTAAATTAGTGTCTGACCTTTGGATTAATTGGCGAAAGACTCGATAATGTCAGTTTGCCTGGGTGAAAATCATGGACATGCCATTCTGGCAATGATTTATTAATGAATTCCATTGTCCCACTCTGCAACGAATCGCACCCTATAAATATTCATCGCTAACTAAGCTGCAGCGAGTGGCAACAAAGCACGCATTCAGCCGATTTAATTAAATTTGGCCACGTATTGAAACGATTCTAACTCGATGCGGAGTTTGAATAATTGATGACAATATCAATAAAATCCAGCCCGAGGTGTTGGACCAACTACCGTTTTTCGTGTTCGATTTCAATGGTATGACCTTAAATAATTGTGCGTCGACAGATTCATAAATCAAGACAGACATACGCCTGGATACGCCTTTATGAAGTTCAGATAATTATTTAATTACAGCTTTATCAAACGGCAGGAAAACAAACCTCTCCCAAAACAAAGAAATTCGTTTTACAGCCTATTAAACCGTCATTAAAATCTATAGAACTAGATCCATTAACACTTTTTCATTATACGTTGTAAACGTGCAATCATTCCGGGTGCGGATTATCCAGAGCCTGTTTTGCATGCACTCGTCCTTTAAATATACTAGGCTATAATTAAATCTATTATTACATTTTCATTGTACTTTAGAAACTTCCAATTATCTCGGGTATGTTTTGCATGTTATAACTACTGTGATCTTCTGTTTTAAATTATCTTCGATTCAATTCAGTTCAATACCCTACTGTCAGTTTATATCATATATATATATTTTAATGTTTGTTTGTTTTCAATATATACATTTTAAATTGAATCATATGTTTTTAATTGGGTATTAATTCTATTATGTAAGTTAACTCGGATGTTTAGCATATCGGATATTTATTCTGAACATGTTTAAAGCTGAGCCAAGGATACTCATTGTGAGAATGAATCCTGCTTAAAATACTTTTGATAATCATCGACAAATTGTTCTTCCCAGTGTAGAATTATTCGTCTACTAGGGTCTCCGTTGTTTTATAATTGTAACATATTTTGTTTATTTGTTAAAAAATTGATGTATTTTACTAAACCGTTTTGCAACCCGCAATGCAAGATTGAATTGCAGGGAAGACGATTTTTTGGGCGATTTTATCCCAAATTTATTTAATTTTGTGTGTGTGAATAAACCGAACATTTAAAAAATTTAAAACATAACGAGCATTACCGTGGAAAATAGATTAAGCAGTTATGAGAAGTATTTGAAGCGAAAATGTAATTTTTTGCATGGTGGCCATTTTATTCGATCAGCCTTAACTATTGTTTGTACTCGCTCGATTAATTATTTCGTCGTTATTTACAGAGAGAAAATCGCGATGTTCAGTTCGGATCCATGAAACTCAAATTATCTCCTATGAAGGTGAGTACAGCGCCCCTCCGCTCAGAAGCCTCAGCGCCATCTACAAAAAGTTCTTGACGTAGGCGCTGCTAAATAATATATAAATTTACACTTCTTGGCATCGTGCAGCACCGCCTGCTGGGCATACGCATCAAAAATCGGTCTGAATTGGCAATTCTGCAGGCTTGTTTGAACAATTTAAATCTGTTTGTTTTAGATTTTGTTAGTGTTTGGTTCCGAAGATGCTCAAAGTGACGCCTTTTGGTGGGCAGCTGAAAAATTAAAATATCAATGCAACATGGTGAGGACCCCGGAAACGGCTTTGGAATACTACATGAAAGTACGTCATGACCTGATCATAATTGACAACCGGCATTCCAAGTACTTTGATGCTGAATCGTTATGTAGGTAGGATCCATATCGTCATTTTCTCAAATTTCAAGTAATTTGTAGTCATTAAAATTAATTTGTGAACATGGGACAAACGGAATTGGGAATTGGGGAAACGTGATCAAGCAATGTGCATTGTTACATTAATGTTTACTTTAAATGTGCTGTAAATGCAACGCAATATTTTAAATTTAATCCCAAAATGGCTATGAATATGTATGGCAATGCAGAATAGAAATATGCTTAAAAATATCAAAAGCATTTCATGCGAATTACATTAATTAAAATTCTTTTGAATACGAATTAATAATCGCGTATTTGTTCTGCACAGTTGCCAAATCGTTTAAATTTGTATAATTACATTTTAGAACGCTCCGTGCAACGAAAGACTCAGAGCACACTGTCATAGTTGGTGTAGTCAAGAAAAGGTAAGGATATTACAAATATGGTCAGGAAATTGTAACATGTCGATATGATCCAGTTAACATGCCTAAAATAAATCTAGACCGCAGTTAAAGTGGTCATTAAAAACATACTGCAAACGTAATTTAGGAAAATTGTGAATAAATTTTATTCATACTTGCTTCCAGTTTTCTAATATCAAGTAATTATAGTAAAAATTGTTCTTAAATATATAAAAAAATATGAGTACGTATTTTTTGCGTTGTTAAAATTACTTGATTTACGGTATTTCCCTTCGCAATTATTAGTGGAATAGATTACAAAGAATTTCTGCAATTGTATATTGATGCAATCGATACATTCAAGTTTGTAAACATTGTTGCAACGTAGATGAACCAAATACGTTAATTGACTGAGAATCTCTGAGAAGGTTTTAAATGCAATCGATCCTGTCCATCTCTGGTATTTAAAGGAAGATTTTCTAAATAAACGAAAAATGAAAGTTGAAGTTCTGCTTTGCTTATTATGTGTTGCAAAATACGAATTCTGACAAATTTTCCTAAGAAACTGCCCGGCTTATTTTACTATAATGGACGTGAAATGCTCAGCTTTGTATCGTACTTTAGTAACATTTCTATACGTACATTTTTACGTCGGAAAAATAGCGTAAGATTTAAAACTTGGAAGTTTTATGGAAATTTGACCTTTCATTGTTGTTCGCAATTTTCGCTTTTGACCCCCACTAAGCTTTCGTTTTCACAAATTGCATTGAGGTTGGGTGTCATTGCTATGGTAACCAGTGATTGTGTCATTCCCATTTTTTTAAAACTCAGGTTTGCACTTTTATTCTAATATTTAACTGTGCGCTGTTTCATAAAAAATATTATTGACAAAAGAGTGTACATCACCTCGCTGTATGACCCACATACTTGAATTTCTGAAATTATTACACTTAGTAATCCAATTATTATACATTAATATTTTCTAATTGAATAGAATGAGCCCTAAACTAATTGCCCACTATGACTAAATGATTTAATTTATTCCGCTTTTTCATTAGTTTTATTTATGTTATGCGATGCCGAAATTAAAGTCATTCTATTTAAACTGTATTTTTGGGAAAATGTGAAAGTGTAAATCCTACGTTTCTGTTTTGAAAAGCATGGCTTTTTGATAAAAATAAACCTCACGCATGCAGTCGCTTTGGGAAGTACATTAACTCTAATCTTTAGTTAGTATCTACCACTTACTCAAACCAAGACCCACGAAAATTCACGCTTGATCATTGTAATGCATTCTACAGTAAAATATTGAAGTGAACTCTTTCATTGGCGTATACACGTATAAATGACCTAGATATTAAACTTGCAATGACTATGCCATATAAGTATAGTATGTCAAATTGAAAATGCTGCGTTCAATCAAAATATCGCGTCTATCTCTGAGCCATGCTCATCCAGCATCCCATGTCATGTTATTCTTTTTTCTTTTTCCATTTTATTGTCCACATGAATTGGTTTATGCCCATACTTTTCTCTGGTTCGTAGAGTTATTGAAGCACATAAAACCACTTATTGCATTGTGTGGCATTTTCTTGACAAGCAGGCTGGAACGCGACAATAGATCCATCCACCATGGATGGTCAATACATATAAAGAGGGCTTTGGAAACAACTATTATTAAAGCACAGCTGTTCTAACAGAAACGATTTCTAGAATTATTGCCATAGCTTGATTTTGTTCCACAATAATACACTTTTATTACGAATCTTATCTTTCTAATTGGTTTATTTTACTCATCACTACACAAGATTATTTCGCAATTAAGTATAGTACACTATGAGTAACATTAAACTATCTGTAAAATAGATACTCTTTAACAACTGTCTTTAGAGAATATTCTTGATTATTAAACATGTTTAATTCCCCGTATTCTTAACCAATCACCTTTAATGTGATGGTTTAAAATTTAATCTAATCACTACATTAAACTGATATTAGCAAGGAGAAATCGTATTTAACATTAATTTATTTTTGGGGGAAAGATTAAAAACTAATTCTCTGATTTGAGACGCATTGTTCGTTGTCTTTGTTTTCGCTTAGCATTTAAATCATATGTATGTTTAGACAGAATGTTTGCATATTTTTCATTTTTCTTTTTTGCTAGTGCAGTGGATAAGGAAGAGGCCACTGTGTTACCGTTGTTGAAATGCGGATTTAACAGAGTTAGTAGTCGTTGCACCTATTTTGAAAGGAAATCATGTGATAATTGCCGTTTTTGCTCCAGAGGATTTATTTGTAAAATGTGTTAAATATACGATAGTTGTTCATTGAATGCCCAAATCTGGGAATGTGCCTCAACGAATTGCTACAATTAGAAGCGACGGAAGTGACAACAAGGCACTTGTTAAGGGCTTCCATGTCGCTCTTTGTGGCGCTTGACCGTTGCAGAGATGCTGTGGAGATCACAAATGCAGACAACGAAATTGAGGTAACTTCACTTTTTCCTCATTTCTTTCAATGTTGAAAAATGCTGCCTGTAACATATTAAGTGGAAAAAATTATCACATTATTTAAAAATCGTAAACATCATCCATGCTAATACTGAATTATCGAAGCATTTACTTTTGATGCAAATAATAATCCAAAAACTCTTCCTTCCATTAGCTATGTAAAATTGTAGACCGCTGTCAATAGCTGCTAGAAAATATCATTTTTAACGAAAATGGACTTTAAATATATAATGGATTTCAAATATATCTTAAATTTAAATAATGAGATATACACTGTACCTCAAAATCAAACAGCTTGCTTATTCTAAATATAAAATTACCATTTTATATATTGTTAATTTATATAATGCTCACATATTAAATTTTTAAACCTATAACTGTTTTAAAAAAAACGCAATGATTGACGTTATGATAACACTATTCAAAGGTATTCGCTCATTTTCATGTAATTTGTTATATCGTAATGTTAAGTCAATACACTTACACGTATGCGAATAATTGTTTTATGGGGAATCTAATGAATTGTTTTCAATTGGAGACATGTAAGTCTAAATACTGCAGTGCGATTCGTGTTTTCACAATTAAAGGTCATCTACCTGCTGATAAGTTTTGCCTCTGTTAAATTTTGTTTACTAAGCTTCTGCATGGGGTAAGCTTGTATACTCTAATATATTACCCACCATTGCAATTTTTGCTCTCAATTGTTAAAGGGTCGTCCGTCGCCACCTCCTTCTCCTTCTAAAATTTACAGGTAGTACAATGTGTATTAAATTTATTTTGAAACTGAAATTGAATTCTTGTCGAGAAATATAGAAATAGACATGGATGCATCCTTGGTTTACGTCAACACCATTTATCGTGCAGTGTATCTGCAATGAAATGAATATGACTATTTTTATACATTTCAGTACGTCAATACGGCGTGCGAGAAAATCTTGGGCTACAATAGTGAGGAATTATTAGGGAAGAATATTCGTGACATTCATCGGAACGATCATCTGAAAGTTGATATTTTTGATGCTATTCATCTTCAACTTAACAAGGGAAAGGTGTGTTTGTGTTACGCAAAAATGCGATTTGTGTTTAGTTGGATATTCAATACAAAATATTTTTTAAAGTTTGATAATGAAGTCACAGAAATACTGCAGCATCAGAGAAATTTTAAAAATATTGCAGACATGTTAATAAATGTTTAAAAGAAATGAAAAATAAATCAAATTTTATAAATTATTATTTTTTGCAAGAAAAATACGTTTTTCAAGCGTTAAAACGGTAGTAGTAGTTTTTTTGTAAATAAAATCCATATGCTTCCCCATGCCTGCATTAATTGAATACTTTTATTTCTGATATATGCATTTTTATGATGCTTTTTATATCAATACTAGTGGTTATTTTTTAAAGGATTGGGAAGGCACAATATTTAACAAACGAAAACAAGGAGAAAGTATACCGTTAATTTGTCATGCCACTCCAGTAATAACTCAGGGAAGGTAAGTTTGCTAAATATTAGTTATAATTTTTTTTATTAGTTCATTCATTTAAAATTGTTCATTTTCCATTTCAATTAATGGGCAACTTCGCAGATATCTTAAGATTACTTTTTTAAAAAAAAATACAATTGTCTTTGCGATATAAGAGTTGTGGTATTCCTTTAAATGTTTAATTTCCAAAAAATAAATATATCCTCGAAATAAGTACAGAATTCTAAAATGCCTGTCCATTTGTTGTCGAAATTTGAAGGCGACTAAACTGGACATCTGTTTCTCTCACGTATTTCACACAATAAAATGTCGAAAACGCTTTTTATTGGGCCTAACCTAGCCTATTATTCCTTTCAGAAGGACTGAGCACTTAGTTTATGTAAAAGAGTATCCTATTGTGTGGGATAAGTCAAACGATCTGCTCAATGAAAAGGAACCAAGTCACATATCTGCATTAGGTGAGTGCAGGCATTGTGTTAAATCGATTTGATTTTAATAAATTCATTCATGAGTGAATTTATAGCCTGTATTAATTTGGGATTTGTAAAGATTAGAAAGGCTTACATGTATGTTCGAATATATACGATATTTGATGTATTTTAGATATTTGCCCATATTCACGGGGAAATCAACGCTCAGGTAGAAAAGGCTCATACGATATCAGGTCATTAAAAAGCGAAGGTATGTGTTTGAAAATACAACCCTTTGCAAAGGTTAAGAACTTGTAAAAGCACGTTTTTTTGTTTCCTTTCTCAGCTTTTAATCGCCGACAATCAATGGCTAAGACATACTCAATGACCATTGAAGCCCCAATTACGCAAGTTATCAATCTAATAACCAGTCTTCAAGATGACTGTCCTATTCACATTGCTCAAGGTTTAGATAAAGCACTAGAGATGCTCCGTAGAACCGAACTGTATAGTCCACAGCTTTTTGAGTTTGCTGGGAATGTTCGAACCGATGATCGCAGTACCAATGATTTTTTAAGAGGTCTACTATCGGTAAGTACAGTAATTAGCCGATTTAAAAACTTTGAATTGTAAAATTACAAAATGATTGCAAAATTTTTGAGGAACAATTTTTTTTACATAATATGCCAAAAATAAGTTACTTTATGAAATTATTCATGGCAATCTATTAGAACTGTGACGAAAATTGCCAGTACTTATGTGTGTGGCTTATTTTTTCCAGCAAGGACCAAGGCCTTCTTCTGGCTTCAGACGGTGTTCAAACGAGACATCAATTGCAAAAGGTGAGAAAAAGGTGCCCAGCATGCAGAAAAATTACATTTTTGCTTCAAATAATTATTACAATTACTAAACATATGTTATACCGTGTGAATCTAAGGTCACTATGTCCACAATGGTCTAGGTTATTTTCAATTATTTGAAAATGTGTTATTTTACTTATACAAATAAAATTAATTTGAAAAAAAAGTAATGCGACCTCCGGAAACGGGTTTTCAGTTTTAGTGAAACTTCCGGAGGTTGCATAGGTTTCTGTTTTAAATTTGTTTAATTTTTATAAATAAACGGACATTTTTGAATTAAAAAATAACTGAAACCCTAGTCAGCAACTAGTTCTAGACGGGAAAACAAATTGTAAAATGTGTAATTGTCTTTCCTTGGTGGCCATCGTTTTTGGCTGGCCTTCAGTACTGAAATTAGAGAGGCCAGCAATGTAAGAATTGTTTGTCAAATATTTCCGTTATATTCAGTGATTATCAGTCAATTATGGAAATAAGCTTGCTGTCATGAAATAGTGCAGCTTGCCGAATTGAAGAAGCGTTTCGCACGTTTCCCATTACTCTAACTGTACATTTAGCCAATTGATGTTTGAAATGCGAGGAAAAATTCAGGTTAATCTTATAATGCTCACTTAATTTCACAGGCTTTGCACCCGCTCCGACATTGAGCGTTTCCAGTATTTTAGCTAATACTCCGTCCAATATCAAAACACTTTTGGAAAATGAATCGCAGTGGGATTTTGACATACTAAGTCTGGAAAGGATCACGGAGAGGAGGTAATTTCACAAATTGCTTCCGCAAGGAATTTGTTTTGCCTGACAAACGGCTTTTCATTTCTTGACGTAAGTTTTTTTTTAGGCCACTTGTATATCTAGGAATGTCGATTTTTCATCGCTTTGACGCTTTCTCGCATCTCAATTGCAACGAAACGACCTTGCAGAATTGGTTGACTGTGATAGAGGCCAATTATCACCAAAAAAATACATATCACAATTCTACGCATGCTGCTGATGTTCTTCAGGCAACGGCTTACTTTCTGCGAAGGGAAAAGATGAAGGTAAGGAAAGAAACGTTAACATCTTATTACCTTGATTTCTTGCTTGATGGTACGCGGTTAATTCATTTTTTTGTTATAGGAATTGATAGATCCATTGGATGCGGTTGCCTGTCTTATTGCAGCAGTCGTGCATGATGTGGATCATCCTGGGAAAACCAGTGCATTTTTATGCAATAAAAGAGACAAACTGGCTATTCTTTACAATGATTTGTGCGTATATCAATTTTAAAATAATTTTAGAAATTGAACGGAATTTTATTTATATAATGTGTGAGAAAATAACAGATTTCAGCACATCGAATGAAATATGCACGTATATGACCATTATAAGCTTGTGGTAGATTTTTGGCAAACGCTCAGACCCTCATACACATTTAAACCCTGTTTAGTAATCTTTTAATAATTAAAATATATTTGAATATTACTTAATTTTATTTATCAGTGCTGAATTAATGTATCATTGGGATTTACAAGTTCAAAACTTGCACATCACAATTATATAATGTCATGTGTTTAAGTGGAAAGTTTACAATTATTTACTGAAACAGTTCTTTTATCTTTGATAGATCTGTATTGGAAAGCCATCATTCAGCTATGGCTTTCGAATTGACGCTATCTGATGAAAGAGTTAATATTTTTCATCGTGTGGATCGCGACACTTACCATGTGCTAAGACAAACTGTCATTGATATGGTACTGGCAACAGAGATGACCAAGCACTTTGAGCATTTAGCTAAGTTTATCAACGCCTGGAGAAAGCCTGTCGCTCAGGATGATAAATCCATTTCAGGCGAGGTATTTGTTATTTACAAATGTAGTATTGTCAGCATTTTGCACATAATCATAAGTATGGACAAAATTCAAAGCTAGCATCAAGTTTTCAAGCTACTGGAAGAAATCTGTTGGAACCTTATATGTGGTCCTTTTTCATTTCATTACTTCCATATTTTAAAGGAAAATACATTTCCTTTATAAAAACGTAAAAATCATTCCCGCCATTAATTTTTTCTATTAATACTTTGTCCTTATTTTTTAGAAGTTGTACAACTTGTCTTACTTTAAAAGTATTTTTTCCAATACCAGATTTAACATGTGATACTATGTAAAAAAGGATTTTGATCATAGTTTGATACTGTGCTAGATCAAAATTTAATCTGAATAATTGAATGGTAAGGTGATATTTTTACAGACAGTCCGAGAAAGCATCGATGCATCATCATTGGCTACACCAGAAAATCTTGTTTTGGTGAAGCGTATGATAATTAAGTGCGCCGATATATCAAATCCAGTAAGGCCACTTAGCTTATGCGTTGAATGGTCTAAAAGGATTGCAGAAGAATACTTTACTCAGGTAATTTCAAGTCATATTTCGATGTGAATTTTCACCTTCATGTGTGGATCGTTTGGATATGGATTTATCATCTTTACACAAGTTAAATGAAGTTTCAAAGTAATCCTAAAACCATGTTCTTTCATAACGCCTTTCATTTGCACAACATTTTAGATATAAAAAACAGTTATATACCACTTATAGTTGTACTCATTAATAGATGGAACTGCGGTGCATCTCGACGCGCCCTCTGTAAAGCGTTTTCGAAATCATTTAGTCCAAAACTGTCTCAGATTTCATTTTGCTCACTTTATTTGCAGACGGATGAAGAAAAAGCAGCAGGGCTTCCTATTTGTATGGCTCAATTTGACCGGGAGAAGTGTAATATACCTAACGCCCAAAAAGCTTTCATAGATATATTTATTCGAAACATGTTTGAAGAACTGGATGGTATGCTCATGTTTTTAATCGTACAATAATCGGTGAAAGAGTTTATTGAATTCGTCTTAGTTATTTTTTGACATTTGAATTCGTTACAGGATTTGCGGGAGTACCTGAGCTCGTCGAAAACTTACAATTAAATTATCAGTATTGGGAGGACCAAGAAACGAAAATAGGCAATAATAAGTCACGACTACAATCGCCAAATAAGGACTCTTCCGAAAAAGGACAAAATGGACGGGCATGATGATGCCAAGCAGCTACATTGTACAGTAAATTAGTATTATAAGAAATCTTCCTTTCGTACTAAGGACTGAGGTTTTGACGTTATAAAGGGCGTGCCCATTGTTGAAATATGCTCTGAGTAGTGCAGAGTTTTTCCCTTGAGCACTGAGTGCTTTAACAAAGAATTCATTCAGCTTCATTACCGCAAGAATCGATAACATATCACAGTAAAACACAGCATTGGAGTTGCTGTTAATTAATGTGTGCCACTCGTCACTCTTTTTTTGTCATTATGAGATATGTTTGTGTCGGCGTTGACGTCTTCATCAGGTTCACTGGCTATTGTCCTCTTATGCTTTTGTGTCCGCCGGTTCTAAATGCTTCCATGCGCTTTTTATGCCCACCTTTTTAAATAGATCAAAGTTGAGTTTCCTCATTCTCAATAATGCTCAACTTAACTAGCTCGTTCACCAACTATTTGTAGAAACATCTTGACAGTATTTGTTCATTGCTTTTTGTGAATGACATTGTTTTGCGTACATTAATAAGCAAAATAATTTAGGCCTACTTGATCGCTTCAAACCGATTTTCCCCGCAATGCATTCTCCTTGGTTTTTTTTAATCAAATTTATTAAATTCTTAACAAATAAACGGGGCATTTTAAAATAATAACACATGACGCAGACCCTAGTGGACAACCAATTTTACACAGGAAAAGATAAGTTTTGCAATTGTGACAAGTATTTGAAGCGCACAAATGGGAGTAAAGTTTTTTTTTCAACTTGAGCAACCAATTTGGTTGTCGAGCATTTTTGCCACTGCGCTGTTGAGATTAGCTTCCATTTTTTGATATCCTTATATTTTACAATAATGCCATAATCTATCTCAGTAGTCCAGAACACATCAGCAATTTTAAAATATGCAGTCGTAGTAGGTTAAAGCGAATTTTACAGTTTTTCAGTTGAGCTAATCGAATACTACCGCGTTTTGTTAATACATTGATTTAAAACCAAAACACTTATACTGTATATAATATACATCGTAGAAATCATTGAAACTTGTAAGTAACGTGCTATCGCATTGTCTGATATTCGTAATATCGTTGACATGTATTTTATAAATTGTACAGAATATTGACGGAATTTTTCCAGTAGCATTCGAAATTTCGTCATCGAGACGAAGTTAATGATGTTTGATATGATCATGTTGTTTTTCAAGTTTTTAAACTACATGTAATAGTTTTGTTACTTCTGGAAGCGTTGTGTGCGAAGTAAGAACCATGACGTAAGATTGATTACAGGAAAACTAAACCAGTCTTTCAAAATAAATTCGTTTAAAAGCAAATTTCATTTTCGCTCTGACCATTTATGGTTGAAATTATCATAATTATGCTGGGAAACTACATATTTATCTGCTAAAACAGTAATTGTGCCATACAAACCCTACATATGACTATAACGGGTTTTAATTAACATTTCTAACGCATGTAAATACATGTGATTAGATGTAGATGCAAATGCATCAATTTATAACGTTTAATATAAAATGTTGTTCGAAACATGGTAACTATAAAGCTTTGTTTATCTTGTGTTTTTTCTAAACATCATGGCGTCCTATAGTTTTAATGAGCCTTTGGGCTCATGTCAATGCGAATAGTTTTTTTTATTTTTTATTTCTGCTTTAATCGCTCAAATTTTGAAAATGTGATATAAAAAGCTGTGCGATGTCATCTTTCCGCTATCTTATCATTTTCTTGCGTTACTCTTTAATAGTGATATAGTAATCGAAAACTTAATCTGCCCTAAATAATATCAACCATGATGAAAATGCAACAATATAAAGACAATTGTTTATTGGGATTTCAATAAAGCAGAAATATTAAATGGTAAAATACCTTGTTTTATCACGAGCATTCTAATGTTACGATTAACCTAGGAGCATATTCTTATATTCTGTTTTTTTAAACAACATCTTTGGTCTGTTTTACAGGACAGTTTTGTCTATTTTATGCAAGTCTGCTTCGTTATACGCTCTTTGCTCAGTGAAATTTTCATCCTTGTCCCCTGTAATCTACATGGTTTCTTCATGTTGTTTTACTTATTTGTAAAAAAAACTACCGCAGATTGGTTGAACCGAGCTCCTCTTAATTTTATGGATGATAAAAGTGCCTTTTAAACATCGATATTTAAATCACTGGATAAATTCTGGTTTAATCGACGATTACAATCAATATTGGCGCACCCTGTCTAAAAGAATGTTACTTTAAAAAATGTCTTTTTACAGTGGTTTCTTGAACCGCATTTACTTTAATTTCTCACTTAGGATCGTTTCTTTATTGCTGTTATTCAAGTGTTCATTTGTGTTCATATTTATCAGTCGACAATTTTATGTTTTTACCAGTTATTTTTAAATGGTGTCCTGTTGCACCAAACGTCAGTCTGACATGAAAAACGTAATTATTGATTAACGGAATTATAGCTGATTAATAAGAACTTTATGAACATTGTCATTCAGGAAGCACTTTAACCGATATTTCTAAATTAGACTATTGATCTCTGGTTTACTCAGCTGACGTAAATAACAAGCTTACTAAAACAATAACCTTGACAAAATTAAACCGCTGGTTGCATCAATTGGTGTTTTACTTCAATATTACAATTGTTGAAGGGATAATTTGTACAATTCCCAGCAGTGTTCATGAGAATTCGTCAGTATCATCGTGAATCATCATCATAAATAACAGAACTGTGTCAGTTTAGTTAACTAATCCGGCTCTTATTCTTTCTCCTTATTTTTGTTTTCTAATTATACTAACTTCTTAATATTAACATTAAAATAGCGTTTGGTATTAATGCTAAAATGGCGTATTTTCGTTTGCGAAACTTCTGCAATTTGTTAAATTCATTATAACATTTAGTAAAGCTATTAAATGGCGAAAAGGAATTTATTTTATATTCCTAACGTTTTTGATTATTATAAATGCGCTGGTTTCGCTTTATTGTATATTATTTCTTATTGGTAGAATGTGTAGGTTTTACTTAACATTTTAAATCTTTCATTTCTTTATGAACGCTTCATAGCTTTCCAATCTGACACTTTAATAATTTCTCTTGTTTTCGTAACCTTCTGGTAAGGTTCATTGTATATTTGAAGGCGTTGTTTATAAGCTCTCTTCTAGATGGACATGTACAAAAGTGCAGTGAATCGTGTTTACATTCATTGAGGAAGTATGCCGTCAAATCAATATCGTATAACGTCAGTCATTTGACAGATCGTTCTTGTCACTGTACATCAATATCAGTCCCAAACAATCACTAGGTTTATATTCATAAATGCACGGCTAAGAGCGCGTGTCTATGTATGTTTTGTTAAAATTAAAATGAAGAAAATTCGCAACGAATGCGACAATCAACTTGTTTCCTTTTTTATCTTAAGAATATGTGCAGGGTAAACCAAATTTGTGAAGTCAATCGTATTACAATCATTGTGTTTTAGTTTTAGAGAAATGTTGATAATGAAATTAACTTTGTTCGTCATTAAATCTTGATTATTATGTAACTCATATTTGCAATTCCATATTTAACCAGAACCTGGTAATGTACACTTAAGTGCAAAAAATTCGACTCACCATCCTAAATCAGAAAAAAGTGTTTTTCTCAGCAACTAAATGTCCGATTTAAAATCGGAAAAAATGTTTTTCTCAGCAACGAAATGTCCGATTTTTTGCACTTAAGTGTAGTTTTCTTAAGAAATAGTCTTCAAATGAGTATTTTAATGTAAAACATTGTTTTTGCGCTTATTGCCACTAGAAATAAGCGCAATACATTTATTATTCAATTAATGACTCACTTATTACTATAAGCTGTCTAGACAAATTTTGTCGACAAGTTTTAAAAGTCAAAGAAATTCTTCTTATAAGTTAATTAGTCAAGAAAAATATCTGCACCTGCTTTTCATTTTGACTACAAATCTTTAACAAATCTGGTCATTAGTCTACCTTTGAGATTTAATAATCGTGCAGGCTATCAGTTTATTAATAATCAATTTCAGTTGAATTATTAGTCACAGTTTAATGACTCATTCTATAACATGTTGCAGTGTTTACATATTGTTCATTAATTCGTGAAAAACTGATAAGTCCAGTATGTGCACATATTCAACGCGTAGTTCATTAGTTTATTGCTGAAAATATTGTGCATACATTTGCTTTTTTGAAAACGCTATAAATGCACAATCCGTGATACAAAATTAATTTAGAAGGTCATAAAAGCGTATGTACTGTGCATTATCAAACGACTTTGGTATCTAAATTGCCACAGCTAACGGCGCTGGATGTTCAGCAGTTAAAGGACATAGACTAAACAGAAAGTTAGCAACTTGCAAAAAAACTCCCTTTTAATAAAGATTAATCTTTACTCAACATGGTAGATTTTTTTCTTCTGAGACAGAAGTGAATGATGCAGTTACCCTAACTGCTTACATTTTCATGAAATATTCATTATTTCATTTAATATTGCGTTCATTCATCTCAATAGCCTCCCTCACAGCTATGTTTCGCCATAAAAATACTTTAATTTGTAAATGCTACTACAGATGATGAATTTTTGCCGAATCGGTCTATTGGAATTTTGAATGCAAATATAAATAAGGAAAGAAAAACTGTAGGAGAAATGTTTTGATAAAACTTTTATAAATGTTAACGAACATGTGTACGCAGCCCTTCTTCAGTTCTTTCAATTTTGGGGGAAAAGTGCTGCTTATACGCGAAAAACACGGTGGATTTCCACAAAGCAGAAATATGTTGGCTGCATTCAACTCTCACAACACAAAATATCTGCAAGAGTGACCAATAGTCACAAGCCAAAGTGTTTTAGGCCTACTCGCATTACATGTCAAGGTAAATTTTCTGAAAGTATGCCCTTTAGAATTTCGCTAATGCCACTGTGATCACGATTAATGCAGCGTGAAATCATTTTAGTGATTTTAATTACAGTTAATGGTAAATTCAGATGCAAATTTGTAATTAACATTTAATAAGGTGCTGAGCAAATGATTATGCGAAGGTCAACAAAATAATGTCACTAGGTCGGCGTGTTGGTGAGTTATTTCTGTTATTATTAATTTCATCGTTTCATGCCGCAATTTCTTTGGGAAAGCCTTTAAAGCATTATTAATTACGATTACACGTCGATAAGAGGCTTGGTTTCTACACAAACGAAGTGATGTTCTTGTCTGTGATCTGAAACAGTGTTTTTTTAATGAATGTTTTTAGCATAAATCAGTAACATGCCAGCAGACAAGAAGCCCACAACCATTAACAATGATTTCCCAGGTGGTTATTTTGCTAAACACTTAAAGTCAGTTGATTGAGAAATGGTCACGTGATACACTTCGTTGAACAGTATGTGCTCTTAAGAAGGTTGGAAGTTCTCGAGAGGGTAATCATGGATTTAAGAGTATTTCAATAGAGCATTCTTTGTAAGACTTTGGGTTAAAAAAGCAATGCATGCGTGTCTAACATGGTGTTCAGTAAAAATCCATTGAAATCTCTAAAGAATCCACGATAAATTTAGTACACCATGCTCTGAAAATTCCGTCGTCAGAAATGCGCATATTTACATGTATTCAATAGAAAGAGCAATTTAAAATTAATATACTCTCCAGTGAACGCTATGCAGACTATTCAAAAGTGTGCTTTTGAATGTAAATTTTCATTTGCAATATAGTATGTCATAATGAATAATAAGCAAACTTGTTTTCGTTAGGAACGTCGCAAAACAAAACTAAATACATTTATTTTATGTTAAATGTACTTTATAATTTTTATACGATATTAAACATAGGCCTACTATTTTTACTGAAACTAAATGCATATTACTTTCTTGATGTTGGATCACACATGGAATAGTCTTTAAAGCTTGTCCAATGTATTTGTATTTTTACAACATTTCCTTTGAATAATGAAAAGGACTAAATTGAAAATGCGGTGGAGGAAAAATTCCATTTTTTATATTCCAAACTGATTTAAGAAATGTGGTGTCAAATATCCAATTATTTGTATGCGTAGAAATTCGGGGTGAAATTCCAACATTCGTTAAACAAGTTTAAAAAAGTAAATGTTGTATTTCATAAAATAATATAAATAAAGTATAAGTAATTGTGTGAATGACTTGGACAAAATGTCTGGAAACCAATCAAATAAATGGATTTTCTAGTCATCGCTCTCCGTGTTTGTTTAATTTTGTTTACATAAACGGAATACTTTAACGACCAGTTCTGCAGTGAGTAAAATAAATTCAGCATTCAAATAGTGGGCGTAGTGTATGAATTTGAAATGGTTTATGGCATCTACGCCTACTCCATTGATAATTGGTTGTTGATCACTAGTCCTTTTCGTGCATCTAGTGTATTAAACCAGATTATTCGTTACTCGTTTTGGAAGATAAAATTAATCCTCTTTCGCCCAGTCAGCTAATTCCCTGTTGATTAAAGGATCCTCCATTTAGTAGAATTCCACTAAAACTATTATAACGCATTTTTCCTAAAATACTGCAGTATACGTTAATTGAATATTGGGAGGAACTTTCTGGCCTTCGAATTCCCCTTGCATTCTTTTGGTAATGTCCCATTATAGCGAGTTAGGGTTGCGTAATTTGGATGTCAGTATCGCATTAGTCAACGATCGACATCGGTCGTTTTAAGGTAAAGAGAGTGAAATGATGGTATTTAGTATTTGGAAGCGTAATGCATCGATCGTATAGTGTGGAGTGCGTTTTTTTTTTCTTCTCCTGTTGAAACACGTGGAAGCAAGTAGTTGTTCACATTGGTTATGGCCTCAGAAGCACTTGAAGCGCAGCGTTTTTACTCTTCCTTCTCGTTCATCATCCTGTGCTCTTTGCTCTTCTAGTGTTTCGTGAGAACTGCTACAGCAGTAAACGCAATAATTCGCAAATTAACTCTCTGAGAACGTCAAAGTTGCACACATTGAACAGATGCTTCTGTTCAACGCTGTTTGCCTCTGCGGGATGCTGTTGGGGGCTAAGGCCTCGGACATGGACATAGACATGGATTTGGAAGATGGTAAGCCATTTCTGTTTATTAACTGTCAATACGTATTTCTTAAGAACTTGTTGAAAGATATGCCATGTTCGATTTGTGCACGCTTGCTATTGGCCTAAATGATTGAAGTTTTTTCGTTAATAGTTCTAGTTGTGGATACAGAATTATGTGATGTGATAAATTAGTGTTTTATCATGAGCTTTTAACAATTAGTTTTATTATTTTTTAAACTCCACTAGAAATATTAACGAAAATAACGCGTCATTTTTATGTTTGGAATTTGTGGTTTTATTTTCTAAGCAATTTTTTAAAATCTGACTTCCTTATCTGCTAATTTATTAAATTGTGTGGTTGTTGAGAATGATTGCTTTTATTTGTTTGCTGGTACTTGTATACGTTTAAAAAACGAGCGGAGCATTTGCAGTCAGATTTTTAAATATGTTCTTAATACTGAAAGCCGCACCTTCAGACATGAAAATGTCCCGAGTACCGCTTTCGGCAATGTTTTTAGTGTCATAAAAATGTTTAATGTTTCTTACCGCAAAGTAAATTGCAGAAAGTATGTTGCGCCAGATTTCAGATATTTACTCTTCAAATGGTTTAAGACCATTGGTTTAAAACCAAATGGTTTAAGATCATTGGTTTGAAACCATTTGAAGAGTCAAAAGCAAGTGTTAGGAGTTTTTCATGTTACAAGTACGGCTACTACAGTTTTGCTATCATGTCATTAAGGGTTATTTTTTGCATTATTAGTGAACGTTAATTAAAACATCGAATCATTTTAGTTAATAAACTCGGTCTTGTACAATACAGGATAAGTTCCAAGTTTTACATAGAAGAAATTTGACCCAAATATTAAATGTTTCAGAATAATTGTTTGTTTTGTGTGAAAACTGGAAAGTGCTCTCATTAATGCTCCTAATTCATGAAATCGTTTTCATGTGGAAAGTATCGCCTGCCTTAAAATATATAAATATGAATTAACAACTTGGTCGTATTTGAAATTCCTATATGTATTTTAATAAGAACCCTGAAATATGGAGTTTACTGCACCTCCTTAAATATTTCTTAGACATTTTAATCATATTGCAAAACAAAAGTAATTGCTTTAACATCAAATTAAATTTTGTGGAAAAATAAGATAAAATTGAACCATGTTTTTTATAATCACGGTCTTTAATTTGCTACCCGCTCATATGCTTGGACATTCTCTCGAAATATCAAATTTAGCAATTTTATTGAAAAGTGGATTTGTTTGAACGAATTTAAAGGACATCGTTTTCAGTATTTACAGTGTGTATTGTGCTGTGGGTGCGGGTCCCATTAATTATATTTGTGCTGAGGACAGAATAGGATTAATTACAAATACCAATAGGAAAATACAAGAAAAGCCACACGCAAGAATTTACTTTAATTGCGTTTTGAATTGTACATTTATAATTGGGAAAAATGCTAATACCTTTCACAAGCAACTATGCAATAGATTCTGTGACGTATAGTTATTAGGAAAAATGTCAACGATGCAGATTAGTGCTTGGAAAACCTTTTTCACCGGGTATATGCACATTGACTGTGAAAATCTATGAACTCATGTTGATTCTCTAAATGAGAGCTGCTGTAAAAATGAAATGAAAGCAAAAAGTGCTTTTAGCGCAAAAATGAAACGTTTATTCAAACTTATAATTGTCTCGCTTGGAGCCATAGCTTATTTCATAGTCAGCATTTATAAGCATTATTATGTGGAAAATTGAAACCTTGTCAAATAGCTGCTGGCTTCTCTTTGTTTTCTCTTCGCACTAGCCTTTTCATTGAGAAACGTCTGGAGAATTGATTCACAAAGCACCGAATATTGAAAATAATCGATTTCTTTTTAGAGGCGAAAATCCGGTATTTCACTTATAGTTGACTCAATAAAAAAGAGAGGCTGCTCAAGTGGATGATTTCAAGTTGATACCCTTTCAACATTAATCTCAGCATTGCGAGCGTTTGCACGGTGCCGCAGTGATGGATGCCTTACAAATAGGCACTAATACCAGTGAGCAATATATAAACATTTTAAAAAAATGTATTGAGAGCATCGCTTTGACAAAACGAGAATTTTGTTCTACTGGTAATCCCGTGTAGGGGACATTTGCAGCAAACGTTGGTGAAAATTGATGCCACCCACACCAGAAGGCAGTAGATTGGGTTGCCAGCCATCTGAATTCATTGATTTTCTAATCAAAAACAGCTCTCCTATTCCGACACATCATTATAACAGACACGACAAACGCATTGAATTGCAATCTTGGCGCTTTTCGCCTCTGATGGGAGGCATAGGGAGACATCAGCAAAAGCAAAGCTCTTTCCTTCGCTTGCTTGTTACATCAACAAGAAGGAATCATTGTTTATGGTATGGGTGTCAAATATCTGGAGAAAAAAACTGGTCTCCAGCTAAATGAAATATTGCAAAAGTCAACAACAAATACGTGTGATACCTTGGAAAAACATTCGCTGCGTTAAGATGAGGGTAGTCAGGGTAGTCATTAAGCACTTGATAATGCCATGTAGGCCTCTTGCACATCGAATCATATTTACTGATTAATCCTTTAAATGGCGCTCATGCAAACGCTGTAAGATCTCTTGAAACATTGTTTTTCGGAGTCATTAATATAATAATAACAGAAAGAACATTCTTATGCGTTATTTCACTAGCATCCTCATGGTAATCGAAATTCACAATTGCCATAATAACTTGTACTCTTATCGTAATAGAGCACTTGATCCTCAATATTAAATGAATCTGGCGATTTCATCTGCTCGAAAGACGTTTATGCGCAAGAAAAATCAACTACAATATATGACACCATCGTAATTATGCATCATCGTAAATTAAATAAAGGTGACATGTGCTTTTGGGAAACATATCCATTACTACAATTAATAATTATAAAGCAGAACTACCCTTAGATGTTACATAAATGAGATTACTTATATAAAAATTCTGAAACAAATATCCTAAACTTAATGACAACTCAGAAGAGCAGAAGAAGATTGATTTTGTTTTAAATCGTACAGGAATGCATGCAATTTAGAGCTATCATTTTCACTACTAAGGTTTTCCTCACCATCTTATCATAATTTATCGGGGAAGTATCATACTACGAGGTTATCATACTCTATTTGGCATTGTTTACACAACTACAAGTAACTTGTGAACTAACCATTACTGCCAACATGTTTGTATATATACAATAGATTTATTCAAGCGTTATTCTTAATTTGCATACAAAAATAACACTAATCAAAACATTTAATTTCTTAATTATGTAAACGTTACCAGCTCCAATGATGGAAAAAGCAATACCATCTGTTTACAAGGATGAAAACCAGACAACAAATGTATCTGTTTGACGTAAATGTATTTCATGACAAACGAATTTTGAAACTGTTATGAGGCATGTGTCCCATTGAGCAAGAAATAGTTAATAAAATAAACGGGATTTTCCAAATTTTCTAGTCCAAATCCCATTTCGAAAAAGCTTTACATTCATTGCATTACATTTAAGGCAAAAATGAAAGCAGCAAGAACAGATTGCAAGAGAAGATAGCAGTGATGAGACACGAAGAAAGTGATGAATTGCGTCTTTTCCACAACCTGATGCGATTTTATGATAGAGATGTCCGACCAATGAAAAACGCAAGCAGTCCGGTTGTCGTTCGCCTGGGTATTACCCTAACTCAAATATTTGATTTGGTAAGTGCTTTTATGATTTAAATTTACTTAATGCTTTCACGAATTGCGCTGTGGAGGGACGTTTCGATGCGATATGTTCAATTACTTACGCAACTTTAAATATGGATACATTTAAGATAATATTTTCAGTTGGGTTCTATGGTGCAAATATTTATTTGAATCGTTTTAAGTCTGCTTCAATGCTACAATGTCGCTTTTATTTCAGGATGAAAAAAATCAAGTGCTGACGACAAATGTTTGGTTAGATATGGTAAGCCTCACTCGAATATCATCGTTCATGCTACTTTGCTTATTTTTTAAAGTCAGAACGTTTTAACTGATAGATACTATTCTTATACTGAAACTTGCCAAATTCGCAATCTTCCAATGATTTCATGGTTATTGTTATCGGAAACAAAAAAGCCATGATGAACCGGATGCTCTACGTTTTCGAAAACTGTGGTGGGGGAAACAGTATAATTTTACGACTGTCAATAAAAGAAAATTGTGCAAATGTCCCATAGAAGAATTTAACACGAATATGGTTTAAAAATATTACTAATAAAAGAAACGCTTTAGGCCAAATTTTTGAAAAACTGGATCACAAATAATGAATTTTGGCGATATTTTTAAAGGGATTTGGGATTTTGTATGCGATATTTTTGTTTATAAAAAGGTTTCTTTTAACATATCACTGATAAAGAAACTTCATAAGCGAAAATTTAACAACTAGATCTAACATGTCAAATAAATTTCAGTACGAATTATAAACTTTTAAGTTAAATGTCGAAAATATAAATTTGGAACTATTTTAGCATGTTGCCAACTCAACTTCGATTTTATAAGAATTGATTTCACGTGGCAAAATATTTTGTTTTGAAAAACTTTGGTATAAATATAAACCACAAAGAACTTGTTTTGTCGAAACATTCCTGGATACACTACATTTTTTTCCCATTACGAAGCTAAGAATAAAATGCTCAATAGGGTATTCTTCGCCGTGATTTTACATGTTTATGAAAAGACTATTTTTGGCATGACTGACTCCAATGAGTAAATATGACAGCATCTAAAAGTAGGTTAAATCGATGTCACCATAACATCTTGAAATATTTATAGCACATGTTTACAAACGTTGTTAGTGGTGCGATACAACTTAACAAAGAAAAATTGTCAGCATTAAAAAAAGTGAGAATGCTAAACTAAAATGATGTCGGATTTCAACGCATGATCTGGCTTTTGTCTACCGAGATTTTATCTCAACCTAAATTTACTTTCCTCAACAGTTTCAGGATCAACATTTTGTCGTATTTTTTGCGGTTTGGCAGATGTCTGGGAACACATGTCTTACTGGAATAATCGATACATTGACATTTTTTTCTGGGTTACGTAAGGCTGACGAATTGTTGGTTGAATCAATAGAATATATTGTTTATTCGTGTACATTCCCCTGATTGTATTTATTTTACCGATTATTGCAAAAATTATAGGGGAAGCCAACGAAATATATTTTTGGAACTTACATTGTTACTATTGCTTTTGAACAATAAAGTGTGAGTTGTTAAATTTTAATATGCTTGAAAGAAGTCAAGATAAAATAACCCATCATGTTCAGTGTTTATAATAATGAAATTTACTGACAAATGCTGTATTATTTTAGAATATGTTGAACGTGGCTTTGAAAGTATTCAGTTCAAAGTAGGAAGTTGATATAAATGCACTTTTTATATATGCATGTAGTGTAATTTCCATTTTGTAGAACGTTTAGAAATTCATTCAACATAATTATAACTGTGTTCAGGATACGTATGCAATATCTTAAATTTGACATTCTTGATTAAAATTCTTATCAATTTTTTTTGTTCCTAGGAATGGGTCGATGACTATCTAATGTGGAAACCAGCGGAGTATAAAGATTTGAAATCAATTAGGATTCCCTGCGAAAGAATTTGGCTTCCAGATATGGTTTTATACAACAAGTAATGTGCCGTTTAACACTTTCACATCATAAAATCAATTTCCAAGCATTTTTCACGCTGGCATTTTAACCCACCGCTTTCTTTTGACTGCGCAAAATGCGAATGATTGGTTTAGGCCGATTCATTCGTCAACAAAATCCACGGAGAGAATATATTTTACATTTTGAATGTAAAAATCGATTTTTTTATGCTATACCTGTATCATTTCACTTTATTCTCCTTGTTACTTGGTTGTGTTTCGTTCGATAAAACTTCTCCAAAAGAGGAAAGGCTTGCTAGTTTACTGATTCTTTATCAAGAGAATTGTTTTTTTTAAATTGTCTTTATCATAACATTTTTGAAACAACTCCACCGAGTCTCGATTCCAACGTTTTTGAGTTCTAACGAAAACAAATCGCTTATAAAAATGGTGTATCATTACTATTTATAAATACGACTTTGTCTTGAATATGAACTAAAATCCAGAGGGAATTATCTCGTCAAGCATGTGAAAACATTTCCACGAACTTAAAAAAATGCTTCTGTAAGATGAAATCTCCTATTGCTAATACAGCTACAGTGTAAGTGAAGTTAAGCTATTCGAATTGTTAACACATTGAAAGGTTTTATACAAAATATAAATAATATAATTACAATTTAGTTATTTCCAAGTTCGTTTTTAATAAATTACGTTTTGATAAAAGTAAGTTATTATCAGTTATATAATATAAATATTACTTATTTTATTCATATTTCATTATATTTTATTCATTATAATGTTATTTATAAAAAACTATTGATTGAACTATTTATGCTATATATTTTTATCACGTATATTATATTTATATTTAAATATTTGTAAATTATTTTATTGTTAAAAAAATAATTAGAAAACTTTGTCATGTAACCTCAGAGATAAAATTCCGTTTTCGGAGGTTGTATAACGGATTTTTAAAGTTTTTTAAAAATAAACCCATTTTCAATTTATTTTAAATTTCAAATTTTCAAATTATAAGTAACTAAAGCCCTTGCAGGCAACCAATTCTACACCGAAGAAAATAAATTTAGCAATAATAATAAGTATTTGAAACACAAATGTGTAATTGCTTGCACGATTGAATCGATTATTGTTGAAAGAGCTCATGACCATTTTGTGAAATGTTACACCAGACACTAAAAACGTTGTAGCTTCTTAAAGGCGATTAATTACAAACAACATGTCCAAAAATTTGTAACAGCATAAGGTAAAGTTAGAATTGAGTTATTTTTACGATAAAAGCTTCTAGGCATCTTGAACAAGAAACCACCACAAAGTGAATTTTCAAAAACTAAATTGGACTTGTTCCCTTTCGACAATAATCGATTCAATTTGCTTTTCTCGTAGCGCTGATGACTACACCCAAGGGTTTATGAACAGCAAGGCGATGGTGAACCACGACGGAAACGTTTTCTGGCCTCCCCCAACCAAATTGCGCTCGAAGTGTCCAGTGGACGTGACGTATTTCCCCTTTGACCACCAGACGTGCATCTTGAAGTTCGGATCGTGGATCTACGATGGCTTCCAAGTGGACGTCACCAATAGGAGCGACCAAGTAGACATGACGAATTACGTGCCCAACGGAGAATGGGAACTGGTGAAAACTGGCATCAAGAGGAACGTCAAGTATTACCCCTGCTGTCCAGAGCCCTTTCCCGATGTCACCATCACCATCGTGATTCGTCGCCGAACCCTTTACTACATCTCTAACGTAGTTCTTCCTTGCATGATGATGTCAGCTCTCACCCTTCTGGTCTTTCGACTGCCCCCTGATGCGGGTGAAAAGATTGCCCTGGGATTCACCGTCCTCTTGGCATTCTCGGTTTTCATGTTGACGGTGGCCGAAAAAATGCCAGAGACATCGACATCGGTGCCCCTCATTGGTAAGTCCGTCGTTCGAGCTGGCATAAATGTGCCATCTATGATGCATAAAGGTCGACCCACAAAGGATGTCCACCGTGCAGAAAAATTACTTCCACAGTTTGGCTTATTATAATCGCTACAATATTTTGTATGCATACAATGGCCTGTCCACTAGGGTGTGAGTGTTTTTTTTATAAATAGAAAAGGCCCCGTTTATTATTAATGATGAAGCAAAAGCATTATTTACCAAGGAAAAACGAAATCATTCATTTTTGCTTCAAATGCTTATTAAATTGCTAACATTATTTTTCCTAATATAGAATTGGTCATCCACTAAAGTTTCAGATTTGTTGTTTAATTTTCAAATGTTCCGTTTATTTATACATTTTTTAAGAAATTTAAAAAAAAACTAATGCAACCTGCAATGCAAGTTTGTCATGTTGGGAAGACCCGTTATAAGCGGTCGCAAATTTCTTTAATTTATTTTATAATTAATAATTTGTATTTTATAATTTTATAATTTGAAATAATCAACCATAGTGGATAAAAATAAATGTAGCAATTAAAATAAGTATTTTAGGCAAAAATGTAGGCGTATGAGTAATTTTTGCATGGTAGACACGCTTTTGGCTTAATCTTAAGAAATTTACTAAACTTGATAAAGCTTGTTATGACAAGTACTACTAGTTGTTGATACAAATCTTTTTAGTAGTCAGAAGACATTTACTGTATCAATAAATTTGGAAATTTCTTCATACCCGCCATGTTTCTAACTAAACTGCAGATGTTTTGCCATCGCTAACATTTTTCCTAATTAATTGTTGTTTGTTTTTGCTTTAAGGAATGTATTTAACTGCAGTGATGGCAATCACGACCGTGTCCATAATGATGACCGTAGTCGTGCTTAATTTCCATTATCGTGGGCCATCCAAGAAGTCCGCTCCGAAATGGCTCAAGAAAATCATCTTGGACAAGATAGGTTATTGGTTTTGTTCAGACATCGTGAGGATCGCTGACGTAAAGGACCAATCTCCAACGGATAAAACCAAAAAACTTAACAAAGGATGGCTTAACCACGAACCCGCCGAAGCCGGTGTGTGCGTTGACCACGTGAACCACTCTTTGCTGTTATCCCCCAAACGACACTTGCAAAAGGTGACTGCTGAGGGTAAGGAATCCCCAGCGTACTGCGATGGTCATCATTCCAAGCTGCTTCAAGTGGATTCATCAACGGTGGAAATAGTCGCACATAATTGCGTCTATCACAGAGACATTTTGAAAATTCTGAGATGTTTGGTCATCAAGGAGGAAGAGGAAAAACAAAAAAGTGATGTGATCAACGAATGGAGGCAAATGGCCGTGGTGGTTGACAGGGTATTCTTTTGGCTGTTTTTGGTGGCCATTGTTTTGTCTTCCGTCGTGTTTCTGGTGGTTGTTCCATTTCATAGAAATGATCTTTTGACTGACGACTGATGGTAACGTACATCATTGCATTGAGCACTGTACAATTACGGGTTTACATGTATTCCCTTGACTCGGACGTATTTTCCGTATAAATGTCAAGAAATGGCATGTAAATGACAAGTTATGACGCATGCAATAGTATCATTTCTGGAAGTTTATTTGTGCGGTCAGGACTGGTGGATTTAAGTTTTTACTTCGTAGTGTATGCACCGCTTTGACCAATCATACTTTGCTTTAATAAAAATTTGTTAGCGTGCTTGACTCCACGCTATACCGTCGTAAGTGCCGACATCCCCTCTACCTAAAAAATATGCTATTTTTCAGCTTACTATCGACAAAAACACAATTTTTTCACTAAGAACCGGTTGCACCATTGTAGGATAAATGAAAGGTTAGCTAACCTGCAGTTACATATAAGCACAAGTTAACCTAAAGGTTAGTAGGATTTCGTTGCACCATTGTATTATCTTGCCTCTTTTGCAGGTAGAAATTCTGGGAAAATTGCATTATATTACAAACCTTTGGTTAACCTTGCTTATTAGCTGGGTTAACGTTAATTAGAGGTTTACCTTGGGTCTTGCTTAGCTTTTGTTAGTAAAACTGGCGCTAAGTTTTCGTTTCTATTTTTGGAGTTAAACGGCAATGTTTCCAGCGTTTGAACTTTTTGTTTGAACGAAATCAAATTATGCCATATACATGTACATGTATATGTTTCACGAAATTGTTCAGTTTTTTTTACTCTCCTGAAATAAAGTATTGGCATATGATACGTTCTGGTTTGGCACTCTTGACTTATCGAGATACATGTACATTGTATTTTTTACCCAGAAAAAACACATACATGTGTATCATATTTTACAGAAGGTATGTTACATACATGTAATCTATAATGTGTTTAGTTTACGAAATTCCATCCTTTTAAAAAAAGGCGTACACTGTGTGCACATGTACATGTATATATTTGGTAAATATTCATATATTCTTGATCTTAATTATGAATAGGTTTTTTTTGAGATCTTAGAAGACCAGGTTTAATGAAAAAGCGATGACTCTATTAACTTTAGTTTCATAATTTAACTAAACTGCACATTTTAAACTTTGTGCATGTACATCTATCTGACATCGAGAGTGAAACAGACATTAACGGCATTCGTTATTCATCATGAAATGCAAGTAAAACTTTCAGATTAACATTTTTGTCGGAGCAAAGGGAGCTACTGGGCATTCACGTAATAATTCTTTGATTACAGTTAAATATTGTGCCATTGCCATATGCAAATAATTTCGTAACTGTATCACCATTGCACATCTGATTAGGCAATAATAATCACATTTTGTTATAGTAGTAGAAAGAACTTTTTTCTACATGTAAACGTGTACAATGTATAACAGTAGCTTATTGATCCATTTTATCTATTGACCATTTGTACGTGAATACTGTATATACTGTATTTAAGCGGCTATGGATCATCATAAAGGTGTTAGTTTATATTATCGCTGAATGTTGTAAAACCCTTACTTTGAATGATGGTTGAAGGGTTAATATTATTGGACCAGTCAGAAATTTGAGAAAACGAAAGCCGCCAATTAATTTACATGTGCGGCAATTATAATACACGTACATGCTGTATTTTAAGCAAATAAAGTGTCAATTTTTTCGTGATGCGCATTAAAGCTTTTGTTTTGGCGGTTTTTTTCTATTTTAATTATTTGTTTGCTTCTTTTGCCTTTCTAATCCATTTTCGACTATTTGAACGCATTGGCATGTTCGTGATCAGGCGACATTTTCAAAATAACCAGAATAACTTCTCTTTGGTTTCATTTCATTCGTTTCGCAATTTACGTATTCTTCTGTTCACTCAAAGCTAATTGGTCGCATATTTGCACCATTTTAAAGCGACCAATAGCGAACGAGTTCCAAAAACGTAACAAGTTGACACGAATCGTAATCTTTCGTTTCGACACTTGAAGACCTATGAAGAAGTCTTGGTGACCACTTGGATGTGTGCGTGTTAGACCTTGTTTATTTATTTTACGACTTCGATCAACTTTATTGAAATCAGAATTAAAACAATTTCAATACCCTTTTCAAAACGAGAAGCCATTCGTTTTGCGCAAAACTTTTTGACGCATCTGAATTTCTTTTCAAACTTCGATGGCTTTCTCCGATTCATTAAAACTTAAAATTAGCAATAAGGATATTCTTGGAGAGCCGCCCATGCGACAATCTGTTACTAAATGTAAGTAAAGCAACCAATTTTTGATGAATTGTCGTGTAATCGGGCGTAAGTTAAGTCTTTCTCGAGATACGCATCAAATTTGTGCACTAAATTGTTTTAGTGCATAAAATCAGTGAATGAAATTATATTTGTGAAATCGTAGGGATTTCGAAGATTTTAGGGGAATTTAAATGTAGAACAAACAACAAGGAATCCGCACAAAGATGACCAGAAATTTAAAAAGCTTCTTAAATCGAAAAAAAATTTTATGGGAGGGAATATCAAAGAACTTTCAAGTAATTTAGCAATCTTTAGTTGAATTTTGGGAAATTTTGATTACTAAGATAGCCTATGATATCGTTGACCACATACCTAGAAAACAGGGAAATGAGGAATTTGAAATGTAGGAGGAAAAACCAGGAACATTTCGATAAATTTGGAAGTTTTAGTAAATTTTGGTAATATAAATGTATGAAAAGCACGAGTACGCATAATCGATTGGTGAAACTTTCTGACAATGTGACTGCCCGAATAATAAAAAGTAAAGGTAGACTAGGGGGAAAATAAAGCAAATAAAAAAAATATTCAATTTTAGGAGGGAAAATAATGGCATGTAGAAGTTTTTAGGGAACCTATGGACACATCGCAGAAGGCAAATTCAAATTTATAAACGATTGAAAACGATTAAAACACCTGGCAAATAACATAATCAAAGAATTAAAATTTGAGGAGAAAACCAGGGCAATATTAGAGTATTTAAGACACTTTTAGGAATGGAAATCGCACGAGTATATACATGTAACTTAGATTTGAGACTCGTTTTGTGCCCTTGCCTAAAAATTCGAATAAAATTCAAAGGAGGGAACCAGGGAAATTATTACATTTTAGGGAAATATCAGTTAACTTAAAAAGGGGCGGGGGGAGAGAGGAAACAGACTAAGTATTAAATTCGGATAAAATCACGAAAATTTAGGTAACAGGAAAATCAACCAATTTAGAAAGTTGTGAGAATTTAAAGAATTTAAGTAGTTTTGAGGTAGAGCAGGGAATTTTTAATGGATTGGCAGTTCTGTGTTGGAAGAGCATGAACTGGTAATTAAAGATCACAAACTTTTGCATTAAAAAATCTCTTAGATTGCTCAAAATTGTTAACGTTCATAGCAAATGCGTTTATCACTAAGAAGAATCACAAAAATTGGAGGCGAATCATCAGAAATAAAAACTTAGTGTGGTCGGTCACCTTGTTAGAGCACACTGCAAGATGAAATTTCATCAGTTTCTAAACCTAACGGGCGTCAATTTTTTTGAATTTCAGGTCTCAATCATAGTGAATTTGTTCGATAAAGTCCCCTTCGCGAATCGACTCGATGGATCAATTGGATTGCCTCGGTTTGATTGGACGGAAAGATGGACCATGAAGGCCACCCCTAACGTCATGGGTAAACTGTCTGGAAAAGTTCTTTAGAAGGAGTGACCAGTCCCTGTGGGTGGCCGGACTGACCTGGGTCCCGGGTTTTAGATTTTTGCTGAGAATGCTCAAATTAAGCATCTCGATTCTATATCGCTCTATTGCATGTTTTTGCTGATATTGGTCCGACCAGGTCAAGCTAATAGTTTTGGCGAGATATTCATCTCCTCTCCCCTTAATTCAGTATTTTTTGCGAACCCTTGTCCCCACAGACTAGAGGTTCAGTTTTATGTCCGGATTAGATTGCCCTGTATTTCAAAAGTCCCTGCTGTAGGCTAGAGCGCAGTAACTCGTGACAGCACTAATTCGTACGTTTCGGTTTTCGAATTCCTCGAATTCTTGATTTAATGCTCATTTTGGCTAGGAGCAATATTTCGGAAGGTTTCGGGGAGAGAATTCGTCGCTTAGGAACCCGTCGGCGGCTGACGGGTCGCGCAAAGTGTCCAATTTGTATGCTTTTTTTTACATCTTACAGGATGTTCTATGCAGATGATGGTGCGGGTCTTGACAATTTCTACAAAAGGTAGGTCGTCATGATTTCTTGGCGACAGCTGGTCAACGGAAGTTCAACTGGAGAACTTCAAGGCTCAGATAGGTTTTCGAGAGTAGCTATAATCGCGAATCTACCTTCTCAGCCGTTTTTCAATTTAATACTTATTTTACTCTAAGGAACATTTTGGTGGTGCTTTTGTGATAGTATGTAAACTAGCATTATTTTAGTCAATTTTATTAATATTTTGCATTGTCTATTTTCAGGTAAAGGCCAAATAGGACAGATCTGAAGAAGATAAGATTTAGTCAATTTTCAGCCTAATCAGTTGTTTTTCAGTTGCTCTTTTGTGGGGAGGGTGGGTCCTTTAATCAGTTAGGGAAATGATTTTCGTAAGGATGTAAGTAATTTATTATTAATTGGCGTACTAATCAGTTTTTCTATTTCTAGATTATCAGAGGTAACCTGAGAATCTTCTAACGTCTGTCCATCCCTAAGTAAAGTATTTCCAGTTATTCCAAGGTGAATTGATTTTTCTGCAATGTTTTCAAATTTGATAAAATTAATATTTAGTTATCAAATACTGGAATATTCACTAAACGTTAACACATTTATCCATTTTATAATCGTATTCTTCGCTAATCATTAAAGATGTTGATATATTTGCAGTAATTTCCGAAAACATGCCAACAATAGCTATTTCGGGAAACATCCGCAAGGAAAGTGATTTGAGTAAAATAACTTCGTGTCCTTTCTCCATTTCTTAATTTACAATTTTTTTGTATGACGTTTCCCAACATGGCGATTTAGGTTACCTTCATAAACTTCATAACAGCAAATATTTGTCATATAATGTATTGGATGCCATTCTGTAGTATTGACTGTTCACGTCCATGCACTAAGGTACATCTAATAACTGAAACTTTTTTGTATGATCAAATAAGATTTCGGTAAGCCTACTTTGTATCTAATAAGCTTGCACTTAAATATTTCATTGTTCAAAGGGTTGGCAAAACCAAGGAGTAGGGGCCAAACCAGCAGGGTACTTTAAACATCAGTTATTTATGCACTGCTGATAAACTTCTACATAAGATTAAAGAACAGGTATTTGGAACATGCTTATTGATGCATGAAATTAACATAAGCATGGTTGTAACTGCAGTTATGAATTGTTTTTACATTTATTGAAGAAACCTTGGAAATTGAACCTCTGAAAGTAGACATTATGTTGAAGGCTTAGACCAGCTGCTCGATTATTTTCAACTTGTCTTGTTCAACTTGTTGCACTAACCAGAAATTCAACTCATTAAGCTCTTCAGTTGTTTAATGGTCGCAATTGGTGGTCGGTGAGGTCACTCGATCTGTCAGTTATTTCAGTGTTTGATTCGGTTACTCTTCCGATGTCCAGATTTTCCTAATCTGCATCGGATTCAGTTTTCGGTTCATGTCTACATGGGTTTTTTGATCACTTTGGGTTCTGGTTCAAGTGTTAAGGTAAACTCGGGTACATTCCAGCTTCTATGAGTGGTCATTAGGTGGTCAAACGCGAGTTCAGTGGTAATGGTTAGTTTAACAACGTCGGTCTGCAGGATGTTTCGTGAAAACTTCGATAATGCACTCCGGTGGAAAATATAGCAAATACACTAAAATGGACTAGACGGTGCATCTTCCTCTTAATAATTTTGGCAATTAACTATCGCATTTTGGATAATTTTACCATGCATCACTATATTGTTCTCGTTGTAGTTTCTTGTGGATTTGAATGTCGTTTTACCTTGTCATTTGCATCGTTTTCTCAATTTTTCCATAAATATTACCATGAAAAAATCCATGTTTCAAAATACCCATAAGAAGTTCATGTTATTTTGTCGTTTTCTAGCGTCGTTTTTGCAGTTTCCTAGCGTCGGTTTTACTGTTTTATATTGTCATTTTTGCCATTTTCTGGCATTGTTTTTCGGTTTCTCTTGCGTCATTTTGGTCGTTTTTTCCATTTTTAGCTAAATGTTTGTCGTGTTTTTAACGATATCTTTGTTGTTTTCCCATTTTTGTCATTTTCTGGCGTCATTTTTGTCGGTCTTGCCATTTCCGAGCGACAAATTTGTCATTTCCGTGCATCGTTTGTCATTTTTGCCATTTTCTAGCACTGTTTTTCGGTTTCTCTTGCGTCATTTTCGTCGTTTTTGCCATTTTTAGATAAATGTTTGTCGTTATTTTTTACGATATCTTTGTAGTTTTCTTTTTTTTTGGGGCATGTTTGCCATTTCCGAGCGTCGCTTGTCGTATTTGCTATTTCTGAACATTCCTATCGTCATTGAAATTTTTGCTTTTTCCAGTGGTGGTTTTTGCAGTATCGAAGAGTCATTTTTACCGTTTTTGCCGTTTCCGAGCACCATTTTTAAAGTTTCTGTAGTTTCAAAGCGTCGTTTCTTTTTCGTGTTTTTATTTTCCAAGCGTCGTTTATGTCGTTTACTCCGTTTGAGAGCGTCATTTTTGCCGTTCCTGCGCATTATTTGTCGTATTTGCCATTTCTGAGCGTAAAAGCCCGAAAAATCCATAAAAAGTCGAAAAAGCTAAAAATCAAAAAAAGGGAAAAAGCCCGAAAAATCCTAAACGACCAAAATGCCGAAAAGCCTGAAAAAGCCCAAAATGCTGAAATGGCCATAAAACGCCCAAAAAGGCCCGAAAATGCATAACAAGGCCAAAATGCTGAAATATCCCGAAAATGCCGAAAAGCTCAAAAATGCCGAAAAAGCCCGAAAATTGCCAAAAAGGCCCGAAAATGCCTTACAAGACCAAAAATGCCGAAAAATGTTGAAAAAAAAAGATTTTTTCTGTGAATACGATATATACGAATACACCATAATTGCGTTTCATAAATAACGGCGAATTTCGACCATTAAACGTGCGATTAGAAACCTCGCACTAGATATGAGGCACACAATTCGAAATGACAAAATCGGTATAATGGCTTTAATTTGCACAAAATTTAACATTTTTTCGGAAAATTTCTCGCAGTTATTCGGAAAAATATAGCCGATACGTCGAATTGCGTGTGACGTTTTATTAAAATATTTTTTTTACTTTTGAAGTTAAAATATCAGTTTTCGAAGTCGGATTTCTCGTTCAGCTCAGGAGGGCAACTGCTGAGAAGGGTGTTTAGCAGACCTGGTGCACACCTGGAGCGGTAA
>JAQIXS010000089.1:0-70888 GCA_034700785.1 Rossiulus vilnensis
TTTTTTTCACGCTCTTGGCAGGGGCCCCCGCAAGAAGTATATCCCCGGGGCCCCAGAAGTCCTCTCGGCGGCCCTGCCTGCCTCACTCGTGAATTTCGTAGTCCTCATTACATTTCTATCGTTCCATTAGTTCCATATTCCCAACGATCAGATAGGTTTTTATGAACAATCTTGGTCCTAAAAATGCCCGATAACAATTATTGCAATCGATTCGGTGAAAGATGTTCTTGGTTATCCCGTTATTTCTTCAATTTTTGCTTCTTCAAGGGAGTGATATCACTTTGCCATTAGCTAATCCATATTGTGCACCATTTGCCATCATACATCACCAGATCGTGTTTCCGTCCCCACTCCTTAACCGCCCTTGCTGGTTCTCATACAGAAATAGCATTTACCCACTATGGGTCACATTCACGGCGGTCATAAAACGTTGAATGCAATAATAAAAATGGTGAAATATTGCCAGAGGCCTGCTTGATGGTGTTGAAAACAGTCATTTTGTCATAATACTTATAAATAAATGTATATATTTCGGAGAGAGAGCCATCTAAGGACCATTAGGAATATCTCTTTTATACATTTAGTGTAAACTGCGATAAATGGATCATCTAACAAATTAAGAAAAGCGTGTTCATGCCTTTTACGTGGAATCGCAGTTGCAGCCAATGGCATTGACGAGAGCAATAACTTTATCAAAGTACAAGGCAACCTTCGAAATGGCGATTTTGATCTATTTCAGTTACTGCTAAAATGGCGAACTAATATTCCAATCCTCAAGGACAATTTCATTTTAACCCGGTGGTAATGTGCGCTGGGGGTCTATATCAGCATTTGAAAATTTAAATGTTTGGTTTATAATTTATTAGACGGCTCTGAAGGACAAGCAATCCATGATTTCAAGGGATGATAGTTAGGCCCTAAGATCTATTGGTATCCAACCGACGGTATCATTAAAAATGGTTTAATGGTGTGCGATTGATTTCTGTTAAGTGCATTGGAAGACTAGCATTCTTCATAAAAATGCACTCGATATCCAGTGAATTCACTGAACTGTATAACTGGATTAGATTAAGGGGTTTTGTAGAAAAAAGTACCAATTTTCATTAAATGATAAGGAAAAATCCTTATTTTAACATTATACACGCACGCAACAAATCTAATCGCTAAATGCAAATAATGCATCCTCAGAAACGACCTCTTCTACCATTTCATATTTCTCAGATTTTAATCGAAATTTATTTCTCCCTTTAAAAATTGGCAACAATAAATGGGTTGCAGATTTTCAACGGAGTGATTAAAGTACCAAGTAAAAGAAAAAGTGAATGTCTTTGACGCCTAGAAGTACTCGCAACAATTCAAAGCACGTGTTGCTTAGCAATCCAATGAGCGAAAGCATGTAGTGTGCCACACATGACTTATTTAAAAATAACTCGTTTTCTAAGTATGTATGCACGAGTTTGCGACGGCATTGCCAAAACAATTTCGTTTGTCATCACGAGTTTGCTTCCCCGAAGTCTGTTTTGGCATATATTATCGTGCTTGAGTTGCTCTGGGAAATGAAACTCCATCCACTTGATTTCTCCCCGTCTTGCATCTAGCTCCCGTGAATGCTGTGATGCACATATTGGATTATATTTCCAAAAACCGCGAAATGTGCCAGGGAATTAATAGGGATTTTTACGCTGCTTTCTGGGTCGTGCGAGACACTGCCCTTTTCTCCAGCGCATCCGCTGCACTCCTTGGCATAAATAAGGGATTATCTTTGAATTAATGTAGCTATTCAATTCCACCCATTTTTCTTGGCGTCTTAATCGACGAGCGCCAACTAATTCTGCCTGGAGACCCCCCCCCCTCCCTCAACCTGCATTCCAAAACAATCGCTGCACAGAGTCACAGCCTGCAGAGGTGCCAGTACTGGGAGATAGGAGTAATCCTGGAGGAAAAGGAACGTTCGTCATTTCAGTAATAATACTCGTGAGCTTTTACCGTCTCACACGGGGAATAAGCTCGTGTATTTGTCAATTTCCGGGTGTCCATCATTGTTAAGAAAGACCTGGCTTTGGGAAGCGAAGCTTAATTATGAGAGAGCGAAGTCATCATTCGATCACACTGAGGGGGTTTCGAAACGATGCTCGAACACTCGCTAATTTCTCAAACAAACGAATGGCGGCCTACCCCTGGGTTTGAAACCAAATTTAAAAAAATGGAGAGATTGGTTTGCACCGAGCATCGCCGTGCTGCTGGTTGCGCTGGAAAAAGCCTTCCAGGCCTCATTATGTTAACTACGATGATACGAGCTAGTTTAATCAGTGGTTGGGGATGATATTCAATTTTACTCGCCCTTAAAATCAATGAGAGTAAGCTCCCAGGCAAATTTCGTCCTTTGGCCACTGCAGCCCGCTATCCATATCAGCATATGGAAGACCAACATGCGGTATGCGTTGATCATTTTCTTATCGGCAATCTGCCCAACATAATCAGTAATGATATTCCCGAAGGATTTTCGACAACGTATGCGCGCAATTTCAAGTGGTTTATAGCGGGCCCATATCAGTTAATGGTTGCGTTCGTAGTGGCGACGCTTGGCGGTAGTAACACGAACTGACTGGAAGGGAAAATTTTGCGTGGATAATAAGATGCATGTTAGTGAATATTTTGGACACATTACAATTAAGGCAATTACCATGCCTATGCTGATGGAACAATTGCTTTCACATGGAAACATGGGTGAAACATGTCAGGTACCCAACTGGCACAACTCCCCTAGCCATTCTCAGCCCCATTTTCATGGTGTCTACATATATATTTAACAGATACCTGTTCCGAATGAGACATTTTCTGGCCTATGTGCAACTTATGCATGTCTGTGATGTATGCGAACTGCAAAGTCTTGACCAGGGCCTATTTTCCCTCGGGGCATTGTAGAGTGCAATTGATGTGGACGATGTAAAAGGAGACAACTTATGTTTGCCTTCTAAACGCACGTTGAATTTCGATGTTGGGAAATTGGATGGCCTTCTCTACGTATAGACTGAACAAACAAGGTGCGGAAAGAGAACAGACATTGTTGGATCGAGAGATGACTTTTTAAAAGTTGGGATCGGAAAATCTCATTTTGTGTCGTGAAAATCGATAATTTAAAAGGTCTTCTACACAATTTACCACTGGTTTTATCAGGGAGGGTTTAATAATGTACTGGGGCATTGCATACCAGGGACAAAGATTGCAGAGCCCTTGTCATTGGTTGTTGGCATATTAATTTGGGAGTACAGAGTGTCTTAGTAAATGCTCAGTTATACAGTAGAAACGTAGATTCCGATGGTTGCTCATGCATGGAGTTTTAATGTTCTTATTTAAGTCTGAAGACGCTACATCTACATTATCTCTTCTAAGTTAGGGTGGCTACATGTCGTTAGTCCTTGTAAAGTCATTAAATTACAATAATGATAATTTATTTTCAAGGCTTTGTGTTAATAGCTCGAACGATTTAATAAAAGACAGAAATATTTTACTAAGCATTAAGCATTAATCCGCTTACAAAATAAACATTTTTCGTAAATCTATAACTTTGTTTGATTTCTGTTAATTTCTAGCATTGCAAATAATATTACAAAATGAAAAGCTAAACTCATTAATTTTTTAAGCCCTTAATAACCCTTGATTTCACAATATGATCTGATCTTGTACATCCCCTGCATGTGCTCTGATCTTATTTGTTAAGATGGAAAGAAAAATTATGCTTTTGACACCACATTGTTCGTAACCGATCGCACTAGATACACTGCATCTCTAACCGATTGGGACCACTTGTTTCTCATGATCTTCAACTTATGTTAATTATGTTTTCTAAAAGGGCTAAGAAGCCACACAAAGAATATCATTTCAGTATCAGCATGATTAGACATTATTAGGACGACAACCAAGTTTGGGCTTTTGAATTGCTTCCATTTCAACTCGAATAACAAGCACCCTGTACACATGCACGTATTTCTAGCAATGGAAATAATATTACTTAATAAAAAGCGAACCCTGCCATTCACACAGCGTGCCTGCATCAGTTATAATTATTTCTTTCACGTCTCTGAAAGTGAACTCAAAATGGAAGACAATGAAGAAAGGGGCGCTTAATTAAGTTTGTGAATATAGGGTTTATGCAGTGTGCTTTATTTATAAATACGCCTATCTGTTCTTGATTATATGAAATCAATGTCACTCGCAAAGCATATCAGCATATAAAATAGGGTTCTTGCGGCTAACTCTTATGCAATGATGCTTTGGATGAATTGTTTTTTTTCATCAGTTTGTGCATGTAGTCATTTCTTTCACTTGTGATTTTACAGCCATAAGGTATACTGGTTGCTTCAAGGATGCGCGTTTAAACGAAATATCACTTTAACCTCATATGACGTTGGGGCCGGCAATTTTTAATTGGTATATAATTGCGTCTGTCACGTTGTCAAACTGTCTAATAATAAAACGCAGTCCCTTAATTAAACTCGTAATTAACGAAGTTTTTGATGCTGTGAGGCTGCGGAAATGAAAGGTTATTTAAGGTAAATTCAATACCGTTAGAAGTTGAGCTATTTATCGCCTGGCAACTGTACAGCCGGAAATGTCATACCTGTCTAAGTAACTCTAATGAAATATGTGTTCTCATTTTAGGTATTGCAGATAACTCATTTGCAATATGGATATATTGTAGAAACTATATCAGTTCAAAGTTAAGCCAATTTATAACGATTCCATGTTAATTTTGTCTCGATCACCAGTTTGATCAGTAATGTTAAAAAAAAATACTCCACTGGAAGTTTAAAATGTGAAACAATTATTGAGTTTGGTTAATTACTCAACATTTTTCACATCCATATCTCATTCAGGCAATGATGCTAAAATACGCCAAAGCATCGTGGATATTTTTTTCTCGCATAGAGTCATCAGCAAGCTGGACATCAGACATGTTATTTCTCATCAGCAGAGATTAAGGGCCAATCTATTTTTAGGCTTAACATCGAAATCTTATCTTCGACCCTAGAGGACGGTTTGGGTTTGAAACATTATGGCGCACTCTGGTATTGCATTCTGAGTAAAGAATGATTAACTGTTATTAAGATAAACGATTGCTATCTTGTGAATAGGGATGCAAAAAATGCTTTTGATATTATAAGATCTGGCTATTCCGTAAAGCACTTAATTGCGGAGCTTTGCAAGTCCATTTTTTAAAGGTTTAAGCAGCAGCCACATAGGTCCCCTTGAGTTGATCTTAATGACACCTATGCGAAAGTATACTAAAGGAGCAAAGAAGACAGCGTGGTGGAAATATAGTTGGAAATGGCCCGTATGCTTAAGAAGGTGTATCATGGTTGAACTAAAGACGATCGAAAAGGATTAAGAGGAGAATCGAGATGGCTGTAATGCCATATACAATAGCTCTCCAATCAGTAACGGTTGCCAAGGGATAGCAATCAATTAATTTAAAACAAACCTTAATTCGCTTTTGCACACTCAAAGACAACTTAGGATTTCGTTTAATTGGTTGCAAGCCGCTCGATTGCAATGCTGCTTCATGTAGCATCTCAATATGCTGCTGTTGTACGCCTTCTTAACTTTTCGAATATGCTGCTACCAATAGGAAGCGACTGCAAACGAAGATTGCTGAATTGCTATGTTTGCTCTAGGAAAAACAATCCGTCGAATATAGTACGACTCCAATATGTCGAGCACACGGATTTCGATCTTTTTGTTGTCGTAGCCGAAGACGCTGTTCGCTTCACCTAAGCTCAGGCTCCATTAACTTTCAAGAGAATACACTCTTTTATGTGTATTACACATAAAAAATGGTGTCTCGCTTGTCTTTTTTAACAAAGCAGTGACTGTGCTCGAAAATAAAATTGATTTTCAAATATCTAATAAAACATCGTAAATGTACATGTATGTACTCTGAGTAAATATATGTGAAAAATAGAAACATTTTGCATCTATTTAGGGACCTTGAAAAGTCATCTGGATATGTAGGGCGGTTTTATGTTGGCATTTTAATAATGTGACGGTCACTTAAGACTGGTACAATAAACATCGGTTTTGACGTTATAAAATCAGTGTTACTCAAACACAAGCTAAGGTGTCTGCTGGCGTTAATTTCACACGGCAATCCGGCATCGATGGTTTTTTGAAGTTTTGGGATGATTTGAGGTGTACAAATTGAAAATGTTATCTGGTCATTCAAGCAATTAGGATTATTCATTAGCAATTCTCGAATGGTTTTCATTTTTGTTTCTCGTAATTGCTGTAATTTCACTCTTAATAAGTCTAGTATTTAGTCCTTAGTCTAATACCACACTATTTTTCATGATTTGTTCTACCCACGTATCAGTCGATTCCATTATTTCAAGTTACAGTTTGTTGTATTTTACAATGACAAAAATAATTTGACGAAAGATTGAAGCTACTAAGAAGAAGCAGTGAAGCAAACGTTTGCATCCACGTTTTAAATATGTTGGTGGAGGAAATGCCGTGCGGGTGTCCGGTTTAGGATTTTATTCGTTGACTTTAATGCGTTTTTAATGTATCACATGGCTATGCATTCTGGTGCCCTGTGCGGTGATCGAGCAAAAGCCCAAATCGGGAAAAAAGCAGACGCCATGCAAGGCAGCAAATCATGCTATATGGGAAGATTTGATTCACGTCCACTATATGTGTAGCAATGATGATGCTATTGTCACTTACATGTTTTATTCATCCGGCGTGCAACTCAGTGAAGACCAAGTCATTTGAAAGCATTGTAAGAGCTTTACAAATAGCTTCTTCACATATATTCGTTGGAGGAGCTATCTTCAAGAGCTTCAAAAATCGCAACTCGCAAGTGGCATAGATCCACGTGACCATGTTAGCATTTGATGTAGTGTGACACCGACTGTAAAGCAGGCTTTTCGAATACAGTACAAGGGAGATTTCCTTACTATGCACGCATGCAGTAATTCACGCCCATCCGGTTCAATGACGAAATGTGCTTTCGATGGTCTCATCATATAAACCATATGCATTGGCCCTGATGCGTTTACTTAAAAAAACATGGCGAAACAGGAAGCGATGGCGGAACGACGTTGCGAGAATTTATAATATCGAATTTCTGATCACATTCAGCGACAATGGCGTGTAAAAATTGAATATACATGCAATGTCTGTCGCCCGTTAAGGGCTGGTATTCAATTCTTGAAGGCAATTTTGGTAATGTATACATTTAGTGAATTTAAGCATCGAGGTGCTCATATCTGATTGATTTTCAAAAGACGTTCGCTAACTGTTAACGTAAAAGGTACAGATAATGCACATTGGACATTAGCTTAGCTACGTGTAAGTACTTAAGAAATGGCTAAGCATCAACTGCAGTTGTACATGGCGCATGGTCTAACAATGTAAAAACCCTCGAATTATTTTAGTACTTGGTATTGGGGCATATTTGAATTTCTATTCTATTCTATTTGTTACCCTACAATCAGTATTTAATGCCATGTGGAAGGGGGTTAATCTGTATAACCCGAATGCATACATATAGGTACAATTGCAAATTTTGACCAATTAAATTGAACATTGATCTATAGAAGACATTTTCAATTTTTATTGATATAAGAAAATTGAAAAAAAAACTTTCACGTGCAATGACCGATGTATAAACGTAAAACATTTGAGATGCGAGACATCTCGGTGCGATTGAAAATGCACACAAATGCTAGACTACCATTTGTTGAATTTAAGATGGAATGTGAAATCCTGCTAATTCGTCTATAATTTTTGGCAGTAACTGGCTATTAACCAAGATGCAATAACTTTAAAGAACTTCTACGGTTCTCTCAGTTTTGTTGATCTGCTGTAACTTTTTCAGACTGTCTTGGATAACCATTTCGATAAAGCTTATAATTTCAAAGGTTGCATGTTTGGAAGAAAATAGTTAATTTAATCTTTCTATCACATTATACACTGTTTAATGTTTTTTAAAGCATTCAATATACAAGTATTTGCCCTTCGGGGAATTAAAATACGGTTCTTTTTCAATGGACTTATAGTGGACTGTCCAACCTGTTGTGACTGACTTTTTAATCCATCATACCAATGCTCACAATCATTGTAGCTATTGATGCTTTCTCTAGGGGTTGAACTGCATGCCACCTTTGGCATTTTAAATTATGAACTTATAACCCTTAAATCATTGTTATATTATTGTCGTCATCACTAGGCTGGCCGAACGAAATATTCCCGTATAACGTAACCTAAAGACATCTTAAAATAGACGTGTCCATCGCCAGAAAAAGAAATTGACTTTCTTTCTTGAAGAGAGCCTAGTAGGGCATCCCAGAAAATCGATTGATTAACCCCAATTCGAATTCGCTGCAAAAATAGCTCCACATTTCTTCAGCAGTTTTGTACTCGCCAATTCTTTAGACGCAATGGGATTTATTCCTTAATGTCATAAGTTCAATTTGCAAAATGCACCAAATTAAACTGAATGAAGAATACGTCTTCAACTAAATTGAACGATGGGCAGCACGTTATATAGCCAGTGCTGACCTGAAGGTATTTACTTCCACTCGATGAACTCGCAATAGTTGCTTGCATTTTTGGGGAATATGAACAGCCTCGAGTCCTAAACCAGAAACCCTATAAAATCGTAAATAACTGTGGTATTAATATACTTTTTGCGTATGTGCTCGTATGTGGGCGAACGTTTTAGTTCGTAAAATTATTTTCCCTATATTTTCATGCATTTCGTTAATCAAATGAAACGCATCCATAAAACGCATGTTGCATTACGTTTTTTGAAATGTAATAATTATAAGTAAACTTGTTATGCTTGTTATTCTAGTACTGTGTTACGTAATGATTGTAGATATCGGGTCTTTGCGAAAGAAGCAAGCTTAATCTAAAATATGTGACAGGCTTTCAATATCAAAGTGAAATTCTGCCACATGCGAATGGGAGACGATAGATTATTAATACAGGCGGGACTCTTTTGACATGCAAATAACATCGAATTTGACGGGTTGTGCGGCTTTCGGTCGCTTTGATGTATCTTTCGTTTTTTATCTTTTTTATTTTATCTCGCATGTATGGTTTCTTATTTAACGGCCAGGCGAAAATTCCATAAGTAAAATTGTATAACTCATTACCCTGCTGTCAGCGTGGAAATGCCATTGATAGGAAGTGAAATCACGTAGCTATCCTTTGCACGCATCCATACGCCTTGAATTGCGTGCAAATGACCAAATGGATTCGAATTGGCTTTAATGAATGTGGAATGAAGTTAACATTAAGAATCAAATCCCTGTGGAATTATTATGGAAAATTATGTTCGATATACTCTTATAAGTGAATTTTTATATTGAGTAAAAGAAAGATTTGTTGTCGCAGTTTATATAAAATATAAGTATGCTTTATTGTCGTAGGAAGGAAGCAGACATGATTAATCGAAGTTATCGGTTTCGAAGACGCACTACTGATCAGTCATTTCCTTCATACGTATAAAAATTGATGTTGACAAGCATTTCTTTCAATTTCACTGATTTTATTTAGATAGTATCTAACGAAATATTTCTGAAAAAATCACTTTATTATGCTGTTAATCGATAAAATTTGTTATCGTTATCTCGGTGACAAAGCATATAGGGAGTACCGTTGCAGTTGGCTGCATGTTGTCAGTTAGTCAGATATCTCTGGTACAAGTGAAAAAAATTACATTCATACATGTACGTATAATACGGTCAATCCATTGCTTTTTGTCTAATCACATTGTGTTGGTTAGGCTTATACGATTTTGATAGTATATACTGTACAGTATGCCTTCTTCACGATCTTGGATTTTTCCTCTAAGGTTTCGTGTGGAATTGACTGTTGTTTTAAAATAAAACTAATTTTTAAATATGTCATCTTTCTCTTTCGAATGTTAAGCACATTTATCACGTGCTGCTAGTCATCTGTTTTTCACCCATGCTTAAACCTAGCTGAAAGTCATGTTTCTTTAGCAGGTTTTCTCCGTGCCCTGTTCTTCAAATAACAACTATACAACTAGCCTATTGTGAAGTATTCTAAGAGGCTTTATTTTCTGGTTTTCGACGAAAAAATAAATGCATTGACTTGACACATTGCCCAGATAGAGCGAAGACTAATGTGCAACAACATCATAAATTATTCTCTGAACGAAAGGTTTGTCTTGAGTAATGCATAAGGAACGATGCACCAAAGATTATTCGAAGACCCCTTGAATGGATGGGCCAACAAGGTTAGGTTTAGAACACGGGATTTATATATTGTAAATTACGGGAATATCCAGAATATATGATCCCACCAGCAATTCTGCTTTCAGTCCACGTGTTTTTCACTTCTTTATCTCCTGATCGATCAACTTAGCTACCATCCGAAACACACAAACGTTGTAAGCAAATAAATATACATGAAGTGGTTATTCTTTTAAAAAATCTTTCATATATAACGTTTTGTGATGTGTAGGCTAGTTATTTCCGCCTCAAGAAAAAGCAATGTTTTTCTTTTGTTAAACGCATTGTTTAGGTTTACACGAGTAGCCCTTGTCAGTAATAGTTGTTGCAATATTTATGATTGTTGCCTGAAACGTCGGAAGGATGTTGGAATTTTCTTATCGAAATTTCGAATACTCGTAGTGCCTTCTCAATCTATCAGATTTTTTCTTATTTTGGTTCTGTCTAGAGTTACAATAAGGAAGCAACTAGTAAAAAAACACGGAAAGAAAATAGGTGGAATGGGTACAAGGAATGATCATCTCTTCTCTTGACTACTTTCAAGGCGACCATTTTCTACTAACGAGCGGCATTACACACGTTTTTACGCAAAGGACTAAGCGCTGATGATGGTTCTTTCGGTTGCATTTGTGCATTTTGCCACCAAAGACAACGTTGTTGATGTAAGGGCTCATCGTAGTGAGATTTAACTCTTACGAGTGGTTTACCACTCATACTTGTAAGTAACAAAAATGGCCCCTAATTGGCTTTTATTTTTCGCGAGTAGAAGTATGGTAAGTAGCACTTTCCTAAAGGATGGAGAATTCACATTGGCTAAGTCGGACGACCAAATTCTGATTCAAAAAGTGATTGTGAAACTAGTCAATATTCACCGCGAATACACTCAATAGTACGTAAATATGACGTCATTAAGGTCATTTTTGGGAATGGACGTCATCCATTTCCAGAAAGAAACATCAAGAAAGGAAACTCTGATAAAAACTGTTAGGTGATGTCATTTAAAAATTAACCACGTATTAATCATTTTTATCTTCTCCATCGTGTGGTCGGTCAACTAGAAAAATAAATAAAAAGTTAAAGACACAACCAATTTCAAATGTGTAATGTTTATTTTCACAATACTTCGACCAGTAGTTTAGCCTTTATAAGCTAGTGCCAAGACAGGTGTGTGCAAACAATCAAGCCCATACATTGCTTTTCATCAAAACAAAACAATCATAAGCAAATTGCAATTGTTAAAAATAGAGATCGACACAAGCGTGTCGAGAATGTTAAAAGATGAGGAAAACTATTGCATTTACTGGAATGTAAAACGTTGATATCTAAAAAGCTAAAATTTGAAAAGGACTACTGTAGCTGCAAGATAATAAATAACAGAATGCAATGCTAACATATTGTGGGTACTTTACTGTATAGTTGTAGTCTAGATGGATTAACCACACCTGTTTTAGGTACATTACTATATAGTTGTAGTCTAGATGGATTAACCACACCTATTTTAGGTGTAGCATCAGTGGTTCCTAGCGTGCTCTGTAATCATCATCGGTTTTTAAATCTTACCAAATATTTAGTTTTTGTTCCGTGATTGAAATTCAAGCGTGCAACTTGGCTTCTTTTATAAGGGACATGTGTATTCCATTTACATGAGATTGTATTAAATGTTCATCCAACCTTGTATGCGCTTACATTTAATTGTGATTTTACACGCATTGACATTGATGTTATGGGAATGAGTACTAGTGGACTTTTGTCGGCCATTTTGTAAATCATTTCCGAGTAAAAATCATTATTCCTTTTTTTTACAGCATTATAGTTCGTTTCATCGATAAACTTGATTTTGGCACCTGCTTTCGTCAGTGTTATGTGCGAGTGAATTCACCGTAGCTTGAATTGGCTTTTTGTCGTTAATATATTGTGGTTCTCAATTGAGTAATAAATATGCAGTAGGCATATATTGTCTGAGCTCATGAAATATCGCAATGAAGCAAAGCTTTTGATTGCCCAGTGCGTGCAAATTATCAGCAGCACCTGTGATAATGTTCCCATACTCTTATATGCACCAACTTACAGTTATCGATGTTTCCTAGCTTTCATCACATAAATTGGTAATTACGTGTAAATCTCTATAATTACACTATTAAATCATAATATTCTTTATTTCGTCGTTTGCTAAAAATACAAGTTTGTTATTCAGAAATTCAAGTTGTATGTGGGAATGAAACAATGCACTTCGCTTTTTTCGTACTCCTTGTAATATTTTGCCATTGCATGAAAAGGAACGTTTGTCCTACGACTTTTCACGTTTGCCCATTGACTTTCATGCACCGGTTGCTTTGATGGAAATACCAAAAAATAGGCATGTAACGCGAGTGTTAGGCAAAATTTATGGCGCTTTCTACATACTGTAAATTATTTCTTGATTGAACGAACATCCGATTGAAATTTAATGTGCGAGTTAATGCATTAAAAATAAGCATGAACCTGTGGCCTTTTCATTATGACGTCAATGCAGAACTATTGCATTCTTTCAGTTTTATTGTTGACGTTATACGTTTGTATTTCTTTTCATCCGATTGCCCATGGTTGGATCTCTCATGCGCTGGATAAAGGGAGTTCACCTGTTTAAGGACGGTTGTCATGCAATCGTATGCCAGTATCCTACATACCTAAAATGTAATTTGAAGTGAATGAAGTGCTTCAACAACTAAACATCGAAGTCAAAACATACTATCGTTTTTCCAAAACGTTTTTTATTCCCAGGAATAGTTGCTAAATATGTGTACAATAATGATTTATTCAGGGCCATGGCTTTGAATAATATTCTCATGCTTTAAGTCATGCTGATTTGGAAAGTGATAGTTATCAGTTCTGGATTGACATTGCACTTCGGGAATGACGAAACATTGAACGCATGACTTCTGGATTCTTTCTGTTTAATAATTTCAATCGAAAAATACAAATGAATTGTGCTACATTTGTTTTGATGGTAACATGTTGAGAAAATATTTTGGATACAATTGACTTACTATCTGTTTTAAAATTGTTATATGGAATATTATGTACTTTCGCTATATATAGTATGATACAGTTATAGTTTTATTCCTAAAATTGTATTTTCTAATTCTATTTCTAATTACACGAACATGAGAACACTAAAGATAGCCAAATTAATTTTGTTTGAATTACCCTATGTATTAAGATTATAATTTTATAAGAAATCTAACTGTTGTATGTACAAAATACTTAGAATCTACCTTAAAACCGTACTTCATCTGCACTTTTAGTAGTCTGTAGTTTGACGACTTCATAGTCGCTTATTTCGACTTCGCTTTCCAATGACACACGCATTAATCTCTGTTGCAAATGTAATCATTCGTCTTATATTTGCAATTCCTAAGAGACCATTGACTGCAAATTAATCTCCAACACAGTTTCCGCCTGTATTTTATCATGCAGGTCCGTGTAATTGCCTTTCTAAAAGTGTGTATCATGTACGACAGATTCACCTTTTAAAATTACTGGGACAAACGTTTCCCATCAGCCAGTTCTCGTGATGAAACAATTAAACGGGACTATCATCAATCTCTAAACATTCTGTTGGACCACTTTCTTCAATTTTGTTTTATTTAACAATTAATTACCACTATAATTAAAAATGTACAAGCACTTTAAACCGTCAATCTTTACTGTTATCGTCTGGAAGACAATGAGGGTCCATGCTATGATATGTTTTCATTAATGAACTCATAGCATGAGCAGTTTCTGCCGAATTAGGCTTTCATAGCGAGTATGAAACGCACCGAGTTATTTAAAGAGGTGAAACGTTTCAATTTGATCAGCATTGCCTAGACCTCTTTATGTGACACTTACGTACCTCTTTCTTAGAATTCTTTGAAAGTAAGTACCTATACTGCAACATTTAGTAGTGCAGCAGGCTACAGTGTAAGTTTTTTTAATGTGATATGAAATTTTAAAAAACATTATACTGACTGGCTTTTATACCCGACGATTGCATTCCACAGGCAATGAAATTTCGATTAGTTCCTTTGTAGAAACAACAAAAATCCTGGCATCTAGTACATTTTCCGCTAGAATTCTTTAGGCGAACCCATAGCGGGGTTTACTATTGATGAAATATAAACAAGTGCATGTATTTCCAAATGAGATTTCAGCAGGTTGCAAGCTTTGCTAATCGCATTATTCATCAACTCTGGCAATTGACTCCATGGTTACTAACCCAACAAGATATTTGATGTATGCAGCGTTGTTTTCAATCCATATTTTAGAGAACAATATAAACATCCCTGGCATACTCGTTTAATTATCGGTAACAACAATGTGTTCGGATTATATTTCCAATTCTGATTAATCAACTTTGAATATCGCTCGCTACTGTGTCAACAAAAATAAGATTTATGAGTAAATTTGAAAATAATTATTTGTTACGGACGACTGACAGTGAATATCGGGTTATTATGCGCTGTCGAGTGACAGTTGCTAGCCAAAATGCTAGCCACACAGCGCACATCTAATAAAAAACGAAAAAGCGAAAACTGGCTGTAGAATGTGATATGGTACGTTTCTTAATTCCTGCGATTTGAAGAAGACGCTTCGGGGGATTGCATTGTTTAAATGGATTTTCTTCCTTTTTTAATCTTGTCATTGATTTGAAGACTGGAAAAGTATTCTTTTCCAGTCGAGTTAACGTTTGAATCATGAAATCAATACAATGATTAATCAAGGGGGAAAAGCTTGTGCAATCAGGAAGCTTTTAATTAACAAAAAAATTATTTTGAAACGAAAAGCTAAAATTTCGATTGACTATTTTTGACGTTCATAGCTTTGCCTTTGGGCTTGCAGTATGCTGTACCATAAAATTGCCAGCACCCAGGGCAAGTCAAGTATCACGCCCCCCTTACCCCATAACCGATAGCACTCCCTGAATCCTTTTCGCCAGTTCAATATTGAGGGTACCATCTTTTTTGGGGGTTTCCCCGCAGCACTATTTCATTGCCAGGAAAATTTAAAAAAATTTGTATTAATTAATGGAACATTCCAAAAAAAAAAGAAGTCATGAAATATAATGTGAATTTTTGCATATATTTCTCTGTGAAAAATTGCAAGGAAATCTCAAGTACTTAAATGCCTATAGATTTTGACTTACATTTCTGTGCAAAACTTGCTTAGAAATATTGATTGAAAGCCGTATTGGAAAAAATATAAAGCTAAAGAGTAGAAATAATTTACTTCACAATCAAACAGTTGGGCTCCATATTGCATTGTGTTTTGGTAAATTTTATCTTTTTTATGGTTTGAGGTAATCTATTTCCAGAGCTTTTCACACTGTATACCTACGCAGTAGATGTATGCATGTATCACAAGTGGCATATATGTATGTATTTATTAACGGTTAATTTCATTACTACACTTTCATCAATACATTTTTGTTTTATCACGATTCACCATAAATATCAAGACACGGGTTCTGATCTGTTTTATGGAATCCACCTCAGACTTAGCGAATTTTGGCATTCGCAATATAACAGCTGGAAAAAAATACGTCAGCAGTAAATTTAGACTTTGAAAGGAGGCGTTAATGATTATATAGTGACCATTTTCGATCGATATAAAATTATTGGCATTTGAACAGTTTAGTTTTAGCGCGAAATGACCATCCGCGGGCATTTAACCACATCAATATTTCTTTTTTTTATTACGAATGACTATTATTTATTGCCTTTGAGTTAGTTTGACCTTCAATCGCCTTCAAGATTTTACCTTCTACAAAATTCTCCGATAGCAGCTTACATTTCAAGGAAGAGAAAGAAAAGCGTTTCTTTCATCATGATTTATTATATTTGCAGGTTCATGGCTTTTCAAGCAATTTTTCGAGAATGGTGGTTTATTTCTTTTAGCGGATTCCTGTCCAGGAATTAGTTTAAAAGCGTACCGATATTAAACTGTTGAAATACTCCCGTAATTTAACAGGTCTCTGGAAACAAACTTTAGAAGCTACAATATAAAAATATAAGAGAATCGCTCGTTTTATAAACGTTACTTAAGCTGCATACTGCTAATGACAAAGATAAAATTATGCCAAAATGTGAATTGTCATTTTAAATTATTGTTACGATTAGACCTTTTAAAGGGAATGCAAGAGGCTTACATGTGTTAGTGAGTGTTTTTGCATATTTGTATTTCTCTGTGCTGCTTCCTGTATCAGAGGCTCGAAACAAGTAGGATAGACTATGTTGGAATACAGAGCTACGAGAGAGGCAAGATTCTTCTTATCCAATTCTCGAGTAGCAGAAAAGGACCGTGGAAACCCGACCATGCAACTTCAAAAATGGAAACCAAGATTCACACCGAAATTCCATCATTATCCTAGTCCTCCAAATTGGAAAGTTTTCTGTTCCATTGTCAGCTTTGTCCCACGACACGATGTTATAAATTTTGGCAGGTATCATATAACTACACAGTCCTTGTCATTTTGTTTTGCTTTTTTCTTATAAATAATTTCCTTACTCACGAAAACCTTCAGTGCGTTTCTCACTCCTTTGTTTTTGATCGCAAAAGACCTTTTCAATGGCTAGGCGATTGTGACATGTGTCCAATCTATTTCTACTTTGCTTTTCACCTGGGAATTCACATATTGGATAGGAGACAAACAGAAAATTGGAGAGTGGCGAATGCCCCAGCGTCTTTTCACAATATAAAAAATAATAATGGAAATAATAAATGTAAACTGGATAGAAACGTGTTACGCTAGTTGCATACAACGAAGCATGTAGGACGAATCTTTCTCAAATATTTTGTCACTATGCATGAAGAGTGCAGGGTTGAAAATTATGTAAAACCGTCGCATACATACATGTATTTCTTCTATAGAACTGCCATTGTATCAATTTTACCTTTGCAAATATCTTTGGCGCCTATCAAAACATGTGAAAGGTTTGCAATTTGCTATATTTTCTACTTATTTTATCAAATCGTGGTTGCCTGTGCAGATTTATTCAACACTTCCATTAGTAATGAAACGGAATAAGTATTCCCAATAATCTAAAATATTCTTACATAGCATATAATATCACTTAATAGAATTGTTCATATTAATGTATTGAATTACACGCGTCATAGTTATTCGGAGCATATACAATTACAAGTATTTTAATCTAGAATGTTACATTGGTTCAGAAATTTTACAACTTCTATTTTCCATACATTATTTCTACATTTCATGAAATCTGATCTTTTTGTTTAAAATAACTTTGTCTTAAGCACATTCTAATATGTATCATTAAAATTTTAAAAATTGCGAATTAATCTGGTTAGTTAGATTTTGGGATGAAGTGCTGCAGAGAACCTCAATAAAACCATTTGGTTTCCTATTTTAATTTGAAGTCGCTTTAGAATGACTTAAATTTTAGGTACATGTATTTATTGAATAAAAAAAATTCTGTCTAAGATACTTGAATGCATTGATCTTATGTTCATTTATCGTTAGCGATTTATCGATTTTATTAAACGTCAGCTTGCTATATCTTCGATATTTCAGCATTTTCAGTGTTATTTCCACTTTTCAACTTCAAGCTGATTTCTTCTGAAGTATAAAATGCAATTTATTAACCGCAACTTTAGGCTGTTTAAAACCACTTCTCATTCACCACCAGTATCTCTTATTTTGGTTCCCTGCCTAATGGACTACAAGAAAGAAATGATACATTAGCATTGGAGGGAGGGTGGGGTGATGAAGTTAAATGGAGGGATAGTGAGCACGAATGTAAGGATGATGTGAGAGGGTTTTAAAAATATTGGACGTCATTAATACAAAGCCCCTTGAATATTCTTTTAAGGATATTTAATTCCATTAAATATTCTGTTGCTTAACAGAAAAGGAATATCCGTTGGAACAGATTATTGTAGAAATAAAATATGCATGACATCATGCATTTGAAAATGTGCTAATATTGTGAGAATTTTTAAGGTTAATTTGTTCTAGTTAATTAAATTTAAAGACGAATTGAATCACAACAAAAAAGGCAACTGAATGTATATTTTCAGGAGTATTTATATGATGCAGTGTTCGATATTTTCTGTCCCAGCAAGCTGTTTGATTTCAGAGGGCAAGGTTTGCGAGCTGAAATTTTTACTGAAACATTTATATCCCCGTGGAATATATTTCGTTCAACGAAGATCATCTCAGAAAAAATTCCTGCACAGAAATAGATTTTGCAGTTTTCCTTTATTTACTTCGTATTTCATAACATAGAGAAATACGTTTTTCTCGGATTCCGAATATCATCTTCATTTATTTATATGTTGATTTCCACTCGAATGTCACCAGTTTCTTCCATTCTTTCTTTTTCATGCTGTATTTTCTTTTCGACGATATTCGTTGCTTTCTTTCTCTAGATTTATTCTCCGATGTCAAATCAACTTTTTTTCTTCGTTTTTTATATCCTTAGGTTTTATCGTAATCGCTTTTTTATTTTGCCTAAGGGTTTCTCGTCTTCTCTTTTTATATTCGCAGTTTCTTTCTTTTGATAAAAAAAATTGATGAGAGGGAGGTCAGTATGCGTTCACAATTGCACAAGTTAGGATTTGTCCGAGTCTGGTTTACCGTATTTTGCACAGTGTACTTTACTTTATACTATTAAATAACCAATACATATCTGACAATTTATCCGAGAAATCTAAAAGATCCAAAAAATAGCCATTCCAATACAATTCAAAATTTATTGAATTCTACAAAATAGAACGTTTTCTTTACAATCTGTTTGGTCTTCAGGAAAGCCGTGATTGCCACCAGGAGACTGTCGCCCAAGCTGTCTAGCCCAGTAGTTCTCAAACGTTTTAGTATCGCGATCCTCTTAACCATCCCAATTTTAAGGACATCTTTTTACAAATATTTTTAAGTCTTGATAAAGGAAATGCCAATCAATACATTTTTGAAAAAAATGTAAAAACAGAGTATGAATCTTAGCCAGTATTTTTCCACAAAACGTGTTGAACAATTTATTTAATAGCAAGCCATAAAACTAAAAATGTTGAAATCTTATATCGAATTTTTTTAAAAATAGATCACGTCATGAAACAACACGCCGCTCTGTAGACGAAAATCATGAATGCCATGGAAACGTTTTTTTTTTCTTATTAATTGGATTTGGCAAGCTGAAATTCAGCGCAATTTCTGACCAATTCACCACTTCTGGCGATTAGCATTACGTCTGCACACCCGAGTCTAAAGTTTCTAGTCTGGTCTAAGCGACAAGACATACGCATTTTCATGGGGGCTTTACTCGTTTTCAAGCTCTTCTACAACATACATGGAAGCGCCTTGTTTTGTTATCATTATTTATTTCTTTTATTGTATTTGCTTTTGAAATTTCATATCATGCTTAAATTGTATATCTTTAAAACGACAAGATTCAAAATAATCTTGCGCTTCCTTCCTCCTCCCCACCCAAAAAAAATCAGCTCGCGAATCGCGGGGGGTGGGGGGGGGGGCGAGCACCACAGTTTGAGAAACGCTGGGCTAGTCTAACCTTGTTGAAGCAGACGCCTTATTTCAATTAAGGAGTCCTTTATGACTGGAGAAACTGCTCATTATATTATTTGGAGTAGAATTTAAGCTACCGATAAAGCATACACTCTTATTAATACAGAGTTTCAAGCGCAAGATGAGAGATTTGACATTTAGAACAGACCTGAAAGGAACTGCGAATAGTATCGCGGTTGATGTAACCCGCGTAACAAAAGCAGTACATCTTGCTTTCAGAAGGGGAGAGACGTTAATGCAAACTCTGAAGAATGAAGTTAAGTTTATTGATTAACGACTCGAGCTTTTATCGACAATTTTAATGATTTCAAACGTAATTACATGTGACTCGGGCTGTCTGGTGCTCTCAAATTTAGATGCCAATTTGGTTCGCTGGGCGTGCCACCCATGCGTGTTTAACACTCAGCAGACTGGAAACGTGTTTTTCATATGTAGATAATGACATCTTTCGAATTAAAAATAACTCTGGAAGACGACCTCTAATAAACTTGCGCTGCGATTGATGGGAGCTGGCAAATTGAATTTCTGTTACACCCCGCACCTTACAGTCAAATGAGGCGGGCGCTTGGAAAGGAGGGCGAAATGTCTATTTGTTAAGGAACTAGTAAAAATTTTATGGCCGATGCTTAATGGGTAATAAGAAAGTTCATAAATATTGAGCAAGATGGATAAGGAGATGGGAGAAGGGATTCGGGTTGAACTTTCAGATGGAAAAACACCGAAGAGGAAACAGAAAAACAAAACGACTGTTATGTAAAGCAGGAAAAGGATAAGAATGTGAGATATTAAAATAAAAACCTGTCAACTTATCATAAAGACCTAAATCGAAAGCTTGGTATAGCGGGTTTTTTTTTTACTAGAGTCGTAGAAATCGAGCATGCATTGCAACAGTGCACGTACTTTAGTACCTAAAAATGATGGCCGGTTGTACTGAAATGGTTTTGCTTTTAACATCTTGAACTATGAAAAGTATAATGCTCCTTAGGCTTGTCGATGCTATCACACTAAAAATTGCAACGAATAATATCTTGGAAGAAGTTGTCTAACCCATACTTTGAACCCATGCTGTTACATTGTAGAATCAAGCTACATGTATTTATCGTACATTTCTAAGTGAGTGTCACTGAATTGATTTTCGATTGTTTACACATTAACGCATGACGAAAATCAGCCGATGCCATGTGAAACCTAAGTACGACGTTTTTAACAATAGCTTAGTATAATGCTGTTACTATTTTATTCTTTTAGCATCAATATTTGAATAGCGCCATGCACTAGTATTATTGATTTTCCATAAAATGTCTGGTGAAAATCATGGACTTGCTTTAGTTGATTAGACGAGAAGAAAGTTTCAAAAGATTTGTAAGTACTTGCCAATGTCAATATCGCCGTTAAGTACGTTATCAGCTACTTGCTTCTGCTCATCCAGTTCTCTGGATGTTTGATGAAATCGAGGGAAGATAAAGAACAGCATTTACATCGTAAAACGATCTGATGTTGACAACAATTGGTATTTATGTGAAGTTTTAGAAACCACTAAACGTAGTTGCCTTCTTTGGGAACCGTAGTCTGTCTCATTACATCAACATAAACGTGTCCATATTATGCAAGTGCAATCCCCGTACAGAAAGAATATCCTAGAAAATCCCTTTCATATTCCGAAGTCTATAACTGATTTTTATCAGCCGAAGTCTCATTGACTTCAATTGCCAGTACATACACGCAGATATTTCATATTCACACAGGGAAAGTTTCTACGAATCAAGTTTCCACGTGCTAGCTATGTTTCCTCTAGCAAATTTGGCTATGTTGTAAGCCATTGCTAAAGTTTTGATAGGACATTTCTGTGCCTATTATTGCTTATATTTGGATGATACTGGATTCAAGTTTTTCAATGCATGGTTTCAGGTACTAAAAATCCTATATTTAATATTTATTAATTACTTCTAGAAGGTTTTTATTTGAAAATATAAAATTAGGGAAGTTTATGCATACTTTGTTTGCTATTTAGTATATATCATGGAGTAATGCAGTCGAATAATACAGTCGAAGAAAATATTATAGTTTTCATGGTGAATAATTAATGTATTACATTAAACAAATTGGCATGTTTGCAGTCGATGATTTTCCAAAATACTGTTTTATCCTTCGTAATACATTCCACTTTTTCTAATTAATTTTAACAGATGCTGCGGATTGACATAAATGTCAAGAAGTGATTATTCCACGAAACCTGAGCGAAATGCAGCTGTTAATTCATCGCGAATTTAATAAAATATTGACATAAATTGCCATTTATTTTATGGTAAATGCTGCGGTTGTGACAGTTTTTGCCAGGCAACCATGTATTCATTTCTAACAAATAGGTCATATTTTTATAAAAGGTGTTTTTACTTTTATAATTTGTAAACAAAAGGTTCACGAGCTTAAATTTTGAAATGTTATGCATAAGTGAACGGTTTTCTTAGAATTGCGCAAACTATTATTTCTATATCTTTCGTGTTAGAAATCCTACCAAACCTAATAAAATACCACACACGAAAAAGCGAAACAATTTGTAGAAGCTGTTACTTAAATATCGCGTTTTATATACGTGTTAAGAATTTTACAAATGGCTCGTCTATCGAGGTTTATAGCTCTCAGAATACAAAATTATCTTTTATGCTCGTTTTTAGAAAAAACAAAACCAAGTAAATTTACTACAGCAACGCGCCTTTTTATGGAATTCATGCCTGCGTTTGTGAAAAAAACATTCATTTTTGTGCAGTGGCTTGAAAATTGCATAGTTTTACACATCGTGGAATACCGTTGCTGGTTGTCATGGCAGCCTGAAATGTATTTGAAAATTTAAAAGTCTAAATTCCCCAATGAAGAAAATTACTGCCTTACTGCCAAGGTCAGCTATGGATGGCTAATACAAAGTATTGAGAAATGGCCAGGTAATTGCTATTGAACGGGATAAATTTAATGCCGTAGAGTTGTGAAAAATAATTTTATACCGGAAATCGCTCTATATAATGTGATGTTATTTAAAAAAAAATGAAATAGGATCACTTTGTTTAGATTTTCTTGACATAGTGCACTTATTTCATTTTTTTAAATAGCTTTGCATTTATGCGTAATGCCACCGCATGATACAAGTTTAAAAGTTTCGAAATAAACTACAGTAAAATGTCTTTATTTCATATGGGGTTTAGCGGCTAAGCAATATTATTTGCATGGAAAAATATGCATAAATGGGGAAATAAACAACATACCAGTTAAGGTTAACTAAAAATATAGCGAAACGCAATGCATCATCCAGGTATTTAGTTTCATCCATTTCCGGGAGGTTGTAAAGTAATTTAAAATGTGCATTGTTTATAGTATATATGGTTCTGAATATACATGTAATTCCATGACTGATTGACTGTTAAGCAAAATTTACTCAATTGCATTCAAGTAAATCTGTCGAGAATTCATTCTCTGGGTTTTGCCTCACCGAAATTATGACAAGCAATACTTCTGTGACTTCGGCTTGGATAGAAGATCCTGAAGTGGCTGTATATCTTCTTACAAACATTACAATTTTTTTGAAAGAAACTAAAATGATATCTCGTAGTTCGTTTATAGCTCCCCTATCTCACGTCAAATATGTAAACCTATTGACTTATGATAGTTTTTTCTTCCTTTTAATCCACCATTGGAAAAATTCTTTCTCCATCCTAATAATATACATACCAGTACACCATTATGCAGTATATTGTAGAGTATAAGCATAGACATTTTTGGTCTTATAACAATTATGAATGTCTTCTTTTTGAAAAATTCATTTAACGTGTGTCATCTGGCAGTACTGAGACGTAATCAACATTTCCCCATTTCTAGTAGAAAAATAGTACATGTATACATAATCACATGAATATAGATACGATTAATTGATTTGAAGATTTGAATACATTGATAACTGTTAAACACAAAAGTTTTATATTGAAAAGCTAGAACTGTTAATTTAAGAGTTTTAATCAACCACATCAAAGCAAAGATCTTGAAGAATATATTTAGGAAAATACAGTTTTCTATACAAAATACTCTTTGTATGCTTTCTTACTTCTTTTGCCAAAGATAAGGAATGCATATTTTTTAGACAACAACAACAAACTTTTGGATTAACTTACAGCTTGCCAGATTGGATATGACCAACATCTCCATGGATTTCGGCAAATCTTTATCTGCGATTTGCGCCTATAAATTCATTCTATTAATTGGGTAAATGCGTTTACTTAAGTAATGACTCGATATTATATGACCCATGCGAATACAAACAGCATTACAATTACGACGATACTTATTTGCAGATTGACTCACGAGGAAATGTCACGAGGACATTTCTTAATTAAAGGAGGACCGTAATATAATATATGTATCAAAAGTTATAAATGTATCTTCCTTGTTGTGTAGTACATCGCATATCAGAGCAATTAATTAAGCTAATGCTACAGTAGTATTCCGGCACATGCTTGACATGCTCAAAGTATTCCTTCATGAATAAATTTGATCAAAATGCTTACAGAAAATATGAATGTTAAAGAAAATCATTATAATTTGACATATAGCAACGAAGTTCGCTGTAAAAAGTAAATGATATGCTATTGATTTAAATTAAAGGTAATGCTAACAAAGTGCCATCAACACCCTGCTTACATGTTTTTTTTGTATCGGTACATATTCGATCGTTAAGTTGTTGATCAGCAACTGTTGTTTTATCAACGACATTTATAAGTACACCGCCTACATCGACTCGTATCTGCTTGGTTGCATTTAATTTTGTCTCACAAACATTTGACTCGATACATTTAAAACTAATTTTAAAGGGTATGCCAATGCAAACACATATCTGATGAAAATATCGGAAAGGTAATTTATATTGTTAATTTTTTTTGTATAATGACATATTAGGCCTACTTACTTATTTGTTATACTACTTATTTAAAATTATTTTATGTAGTATGTGAATTTAGGGCTTAAAATACATGTAATTTAGAAATTTTCTAATTACGATGTTATAATGAAAATTTTATCAATTTTATTATATTCAATCTTTGACTAAAGACGAATGTAATACATGAAAGTATAAATACTATTTTAACTTTTAACTTTAACATAAAAGAATATAAAAACATATATGTATTTTTGGCCAATTTCTGGTCTAACCATATACATGTATGGATTAAGTCGTAAATGTCCATATATGGCCCATATTTAATTTTAACACCTGGTTTTATTCGTAAATTTGTACATTTTAATCATGCGAAGTGTTAATGCATTATCATGCAGGCCTACAAGTTGAATCATTATAGAAGATATCTCCAGTATGCTTATAGGTAAATTAAGAGAGATTTGACGGTCCCTTGATGATCCCTCATCAACCTTCCTTGGATGATGGATTTGTAAGCTACTTTTATTGTTATACAGTGTATGTATAAAATGGGCACTTATAATCCCATCAAGGTGTCATTTTGCTGATTCATCAAGGTAAATGTTCCTGTTCCATTGTTCAGTGAACAAATTAGATGCACCAAGCAAGAGTAAAATGTGGCCATGCAGGTTTTAGGCGTTAGGTGCGAAACGAGGAGTCGTATTTGCGGAATTCAATTTCTTTTCGAGCGCACGTTCGATGTCAGATTTCTTGACATTCAACCGTCGCAGTTTGGCAAAGGGAAACTGCGTCCCGGCGGAGTTGTTGAATGCTGTTGGATTTGGGGGATTCAACTTTGCCCTTTATCACTTTTCTAAAAGATAGGAGCATGGGGCGTTAGAGGCGTATGCGTCTAAGTCAAGTTGCTGCGGGCGGATGCTTGGACGTTTGAAAATAATTGCTGATGTATTCCATTGAGTATATACTGTAGGGAAATTACCAACAGGAACTCGGACAAGATGTGATGGGGGAATAGAAGATGGGTATATAGTCGCACACCGCCTTGCATAAAGCGCCTTGAATCTTAAGTTGTCGTTAATTTTGATGAAGAAATTGCCCAAGTGATTTTAAATTGATTGTTAGATGAGCCGCGTAAATGTCAGTGTTGTTACCCTAAATCCCTAAACTTGCAAAGCTAAAAAACAAAATATTTCATGACATTAATCGCATTGGCATGGGAAGTTGGGAAAATATTTTTTTGCCAACGAAACATCAAAATTTCCTTTCGTTCTTCTATTTAGTGTTTATAAAGTATCTAAATGTATAAATAAGTTAAAATTGTCTTTCTAATATATCACTCAGTTTTCTCACGAAGGGAATTCATTTACATACTTTTTGCATGATATACCGGTAAGTAAAAAAAGTATCCATGTAAAGGGAATAAATCCTTCATGAGGACACATCCAAAGTTAGAAATAATTATGAGTGAATGCGTAAAAGGGCACATCGTATTAACAAGAGCCTAAACGAAAAATAACGAAAAGATTTTTGGCCCCATCCCTAGGACCTATTAGCTAAAGTAGAAAATAATGTGAATAAATTAAATATAAACATAATACGTCTTATGCCAGTATCTGTTGAGGAATGCAAGAAAAGACTATTTGTAGAAATGAATGCTCCTGATGGATACATAATTATGCGGATGGCATTACAGCAATAACATGGTTTGTTTGCAACTTTGCAATTCATTAATGACACTAATGCTCCAAAACACCAATACACATTTCATTCTCCAGCTAGGGCATTCATTTCTACAAATATTCCTCACTTGCTTTCATCAACAGATATGGACAGGAAATCTTTCCTTTCTGTTTTTAATTCATTTGTATTACATTCTGTCTTCTTCAGTTTTTAGGTCATAAGGTTATAGTGAAATGCAATTCCAGTGCAATTCTAATTTATATTGCAATACTACATGCCAAATCATTGTAATGTACACAATTATGGAAATATGATTGTTTTGAAAGCAATTTAAATACCTTTAGTAAACAACGCTGAGCAATCCGCTGAGTTTTGCTACTTCCATGTAGATAGAATTTTTTTTATATTGTCAATCTTTGTAGATTATTCTTTTATTTACCAACAAGCACGTATCTTTTTTGGCAACAAACTTCTTTATTTAAAAAAATCTGGGTGCATTAATGTGCTAGATACAGTGCATGAAATTGTTTGTACATGTACATCTATATAGAAGCAGTTCACTACAGGTTTTTTGCTTAATCTGCTGATTAAATCGTGGATAAGCCTGAAATATGATTTCAGGTATATCATCTGTTTCAATTTCAATGTATTTCTAAACTACATTTCTAATCACAGACATTGTCTTTTTCTTTTATTTAATACGTCGTAAATCTACCAGGTGACCATGAATACGGTTTTCATAATTCGAAATTGACTCATAATTCAATTTTAAATAAAACGATTTCTCGAGAGAAGCCATGTCTTCATTCCGCCCATCCTTTTGCAAAATAGTTTTCCCATTTTCTTAAAGCCAAAGTTAATAACCTGGCAGCAATTTTATTCATTGAAACCATGACTACTGTTATTTATGGAAATACATATTAGGCGCCGGAGTTTGGTTTTATGCCAAGAAAATGAAGTGGCATAACTCCTTTAGTATATCAGTGATATGCGTGCCTGCGTGTGGTGTGTACTTTATGTCTACGAGTTGGAGAACAGTAGGAGATATTTGCAACCTCATGCATCTAAAGAATCATACTTAAAACGTTATTCAGGCGTGTAATGAGTTTCGTCAATGGGAGAGAAAAAAGACAGTGCATGCATGAGGAGTCACAAAACAGAAATAGCAAAAATAGGAAAAATAAAAAGGATATTGGAGGAAAAATCTAAGATGATTAATAATGGTTGTAAAGTGTGTATTCCTGAGAGAATGAACACATAAGAACTAAAAACAGCCAGAGGCGTGGAAATTATTTTGTCAAGAATGGTCCCTATTCAGCTTATATAACAAGAATAAAGCAATGAGAAACCATCATACATGTATATAGTTGGTGATTTTTATTGACAAACCTAGAGCACTAATGCATATTGCTACTTGTGGAGCCAACATTAGGGCTTTATCTCTAACAAACACGTGACTTTACGGAAAATTCCGAATATTGTGATTAAGTCTATCTTAACCTAGCTCATTAAGTATACATATATAACCAAATAAGACTAGAAGGTAATTTTGATTTCACGGTCTGGATAATCTGTAGACGATAACGATAAAATACCGTTATTTTATCCGAGATAACCGAGAAATGCGCATAAAATTATCACATTTTGTACGTTGTCATCCATGACATCCCTCAAGTTTAGTTAAGTAGGGGATTATCGCAGGTTGAGCATCAATGTCCATGTCTCAGACACTATTTTCCAGTTATACTTTCCTGTTCAAAGTTGACGAAAGTTACACAAGTTGAACAAACTTTAACGCCTGCACTCAAGCATCAAGTCGTAATCCAGTGCAATGCAAGGGCTGCCATGGGACTTAATCAATATTTTATTGATATGCAATTTTAAATCAAGTGAAATGTACTCACGCTTTCGCATCTCAGGGTGTCTGGATGTGGAAGTTCAACCCACACGATAGAAGGGGTTTGAGAAATCCTTTTCGAAGCAAACTTTATTACCCAGTTTGACGTTTTGTGAGAGCTTACTGAAGCTTAAATGGTGCTGGATTAAAATCATGTTGGCGAATAAAAGGATATTTCATTGACGCTATAAAGATATTAAAATACACCAAAAAGATAGTCTAAAGACATACCAGAACTTGGTAAACAAAACTAAGGGCGTTCATCTGAAATATCCGCTCTGAAATTAACGCCAGATGGCAGTTATCTTTTCTAAATGTTGAATTTTATCTTGGAAATACATTTGGTAGTTTAAACTAAAACATTAATGATTTTTCTAGCAGTGGGATTTGGAGATATTTCAGGAAACTCAGAAGGCGGATTGAATATTGCTATAATCGATTTGTCGTCGAAAACCTCCCATAAACTCTGTATAAGGTTGCATGTACAAAATATAAATGAAATTCATTTCTTGGTTGCTGCTTAAAATTTATTAGTTCAGAGAAACATTAAAAGCAGGGATCATCTCAGAGTTAATTGTTATATTATTGGAAACCCTATTAAGTAAAGAAGATCATTTTATGCTGTAATATTAAAACATAATAAGAACTTCAGGTGTTATTTTTAACCATTTTTAAAGTTCGATATTTCTGCTCTGAGATCATTTTCCAAGATAACGAAAATAAATAAAGCACAGGAATAGTAAAGGTAATCGTTACTTACAATAATTTTAAGATGTTAATTCGGGTATAACAAATTAATCTTATGGTTTTCACAACTACATTTTTACTTCACATAATATCGCTTTGCAAGTCTCAGGCTTAACTCTGGCTTTCAGGGCTAACGAGGTTTCATTAGTGTCTTAAGCACGTTTTTTAATGGCCCGGTCGCTAAATTACGCGGCTTAGTACATTGTCTTTAAACCTACTTTTGTTTTCTTCCGCGCTGTAAGTTGAATTCTTCGTTTTCTGTATAAAAAAGAAAAATAACAAATGGTGTAATTTTCGTTCAGCGAATGGATGCCCTTAACTGGAGAATTATCGATTGCGTCTGTTTAATTTCATTTGAAGTCTGCATTCGATAACAAGAGAGGCAAAAGTAGTTTCTCTGGTGAAAAGCTTAAAATGCCTAATGAGATGGGGACACTGTGCAAGGCGATGGGCGTCACACAAATAATTGAGCTTTACTCATGCAAAACAAGGAAAAAGTTAGTATACACACGTATTTGCCCAGCCAAGGCAGTTTGGATTTAATTATCCGCGTTAATTGGAACGTCTCTGCGATTCTGGAAAACCTTTTAAAGTAATTTTAAAAAGGACTATCATTATATGCTCGGTTTGAATATCAATTATGAATGGAATATACAGATTTTGAAATTAAAAGTTCTAAACATCGTATAAAAGGCGGCATTTGCAAGTTCTGTTAAAATCAGAAAATAATTATGATAAAACGATTTACCACATAGGTTTCAATCCGTGACGATCCTCGAGCAATTTTTCATTGCGATTTGGAATTATGAATATAAACTAGTTAGCGTTTTCGTTTTGAATATTTTCTCTGCAATCATTTGCAATCATTGTTAGACGTGTTCTGCGTCCCGGAGTCCCTCGTTATAATTTCAAGCCTACAGCATTGCTGAGTAAGCAAAAGCATTATTCAACAGAACAAAATCGTTTACATATTCTCACATTATGTAAAATGCAGCAGTGGTTTGACGTCGAATTAATGAGAATGTACCAACAATCTCTGCTACCGTCTTCTCGTCTACTTTTACGTTAGTTTTTTGCATGTTTGCTTTTATAACGTTTGCATATTTTTGTAAATTGATCAATGTGCCGACATTATTTACTTCCTCACCTTGAATTTAATACTTACAATTTTTGTATTATAAATTCCCTTGATACGAGTTGCAATTGGGTGACAAAATAGAATGTGATTCCGTTCTGTATTACATCAACTGCTATCCTTACGGATGGAAATATCAGCGGGAAAAATCGCTCAATATTTTTATATCATGAATACATTTTTGCAAAATGCTTCCTCTAAAAGCATGCATTTGCTACTAGAATTTTTATTCTAGACCGCCAGCTTGCAGTTTTTCTTGTCCTATATTTTAATGCCATATAAAAAAAACACGTTTGACAGCATATCACGTTAATACCACTGCAAAGAACAATAACGACAAACCAATCCCACACGCTTTATCCCTTCGTAATCATACTTGACAGATGCCTTCGCATCTTTTCAGCTTTTTTATCACACGCAAATGTTATTTCGATGTGTATTTCCCATTGTTGACCATATCACTAAAGCCTTTTCAAATGTCATTCAACACCGTTCAGTATTTTTACGCTACTATGTCCAAATATGCTTCATCAGTTCAAGAACACAATGCAAATTTTGGTAGTTTGTATACATTATTGTCATTTTATGCAAGTATATGCTAACAGATTTGTATATATAATAATTGTACGTATAAGTATTATAATGAATATAGTTGTTTGTAATATTATTATCATCTATATAATATTATTACAATTATTATAATTGCACTTCATATGTGTATAATGGACGAAACATAATCCAGTATCGTGAGAGAAATGGTGGAAAATCGTGACTGCAAACGGTTGGGTTTTGAAAAAAAAGTATCAAACAAGTGTACGCCCTTTTAAAGTGACGTTATAGCAGTTTTCAAATCAAATTTCTGCTTATCACGTTCTGATCTTTATCCTTTTTTTCACGGAAAAAGTAATCAGTTTCACATTTGATCTAAAATTTTGAACAGCACTTGATAACCATAACTATTTTTTCGCCATTAGTAACTTATAAATAAATGAATGCTTACCAATTTAAAAAATATTGCCAAAAAATGATTGTTTGCATTTGAATTTTATATCAGTATATACATTTTTAAAGTTCTATATTTCTGCTCTGAGATCATTTTCCAAGATAACGAAAATAAATAAAGCGCAGGAATAGTAAAGGTAACCGTTACATACAGTAATTTTAAGATGTTAATATGCATATGATATACATATAGGGCAAAGTATAACTCTGCATTCATTATCTGAAAAAATTAAAAAAATAAATGACATTTTTGGTGATATGTTGTTTTTTATAATAAACATATAGTTTTCAATACGGCTAACAGATAGCAGTGCATATGTTGAGGACTTATTGTGTATGCATTTATCTTCCTTTTAATGCTCAATGCAACGCTTTTGGAAACAGTTAGCGAATATGCAGGCATACATGTACGGCAGTACGGAATGCCTTATTATTGTATTAAATCAATACTACAGTTTTTGTAACGGTAGGATACTTTAACCCTTCTTTTATATTAATTGTAATCATCTTCTCGAATCGTCCATCTCTTGATAATTGTGATCATTTACCATATAGTAAATGGCATCATTAGCTGAATTAATATAGACATACATTGAAATACGTTAAAGTTGAATGTCACGTCCAAACCTTGTCCACTGCTTTCAGTATGCTGAGATAATCTCATACTCTTATTTCTCAACATGCATAGATTTAGCTTTTTAAAAATATTTCATTGATTTCTAAGTTTGGCATGTACAAATATTTTTATATAAAGGTGCTTGTCATCCTTTTTCCGATGAATTCTCACAACTCATTTATTTTCTACGAACTTTTCCTCTTCTTTTTTTTCTCAAAGCCGCCAATTCCGACGTTTTTAATTTAAAAAATAGTCTTCTTGAATTGAATGGGCGTAATCTCCAAATGGAAATGCACTCACTGGTAGTCGTTACATGGTTCTCTATATTCGAACGAAATGTAGAGTTAATCTTGGAAAAATGCAATCTGAAAAAAATCCTTTTGAATTTAGAACCAGCAATCAGCTTAATTTGAATGACGGTTTAATCAGAGCAATTTGTAGAGTACTCTCTTGTCAGCTCATTCTTTCAAAAAGTATTTGCCAAGATTTTCGCATCTGCCATCCACGCAAATTAAGAACATGAAGGACCAATAATTTCCGGTTTATTTACCTTCATCAGTACTGAAGCTTATGGAAAATGTCGACATCAGTGTTATACAAATTAATCCATAGTTTTTAACCAAATTACAGATAATTGAAAATGTTTTATTGTGAGCTATATCACACTCCGAATGGTGTAATCGACAATTAATCTGATTTTACGTGTCGCGAACACATCAAAGAATTGCGTAATGAAATTTCTCAAAGGGAGTTAAGATCTGTGCGTTATTATTAACGATGAAATTTAAGCATTGTGCTGCAATGTAGAGTAATAAATTTATTTTAGACACTTTTTAATGTGAGATTGAGCATAACATTTCTATAGATATCACATTCACATGCGATTTATCAGATTTTAGACATTGCGCATACAGTGTATTTGCCCTAGGATTCTCCTATCGCTTTTCAAAGTTATTGAAATTTGAATTTATTTTCTGGTAGAGTCGAATTGGACGAAATGCTTCCATTATGTAATTGGTTTGATATGAAAACGTTGCCACATATGTTGTCTAAACATGCAATATAATATTGTAGTTGTTGAAAAATACTATAGTTTTAGTGCATTTTAAAATAAAAATGTGTATATGTTTGTTATATAAGACGTAGCCCGTTGTTTTGTTACCCAATGCCCGAAGCAACTGTGTATTACTCAAAGTCAAAAAGATGTCGAGTGGAAAGATCGTTGAAAATGATATGAAACAACAGTGCACGTACTTTCTTAGGATGGTTTTCTTTCTTCATTTTCTTCACAAAATCATTGTCCACTGCTGGTTCTCCGCTCTACTCGGAGGTCGATGAAGACCATACAGAATATTAGCTATTCTTCGCTACCCCATCAACCTGTTTGTTGTTGCGATATCTGATTAAATTTCTGACAGAATGTTGATAGCGCTCCACTGCTTCATCCTCGAAATTCGTAAAACATGTTCTCAATCTCACTTGCATGAAAACGTCTTGAAAAAACATCACTAATCGCCTGCGCACATTCGTTCTCGGTAAATACTGATTTATTCATAAGACATTCAATATATTTTTGAGCTTCATTTTTCGATTTTCTTACCCTCAAGGTGACTTTATAAAAAATCGCAACGCTTTTCGGAAATTGAAAACCAAATGTATGAGCAAAGAATTGACATTTCTGCACTGCAATGGCTATCATTTTATTGAATAAAACATCATGGGTGAATGAACTCGAATTTTAAAAATTAATTGGATTTTTAAAATAGAATAAATTATTCCTGCTTTTTTTAATAGAAACGTTTCCGGTTGGGGGCAAACAAACAATTTCATAGACGATTATTAGTAAATGTACACACATGTAAATCATCCTCAAAGGCTAGTAGCCGTGCGCTAAAATCGACAGAAATCGGGCATTCGAAGGCTTCCTATATCATCTAACCTTTTGTTTTCAATATCGTGCGTTTCAAGCATTTGGCTTGACTTTGAATTTTGAAGTCAGCAGCGATCGAGCAAAAATAATGCATTTCATCTAATGTCAAAGAAGATATAAATAACTGTCATGAATTTAACGATTGTTAGACGCACCAATCGATTTCCGTGATGAATTCCCTAAGACATCAAAGACAAAACTCAGATTCGGTCAGGACCTACATACGTTTATATCAGAAATTGCAGCTTTATTGTTATTTTTACTATTTGTTTTAAGGATTGATATTTCATACCACTTATAATTAATGCTGAATTATGATAGTTAACCAAATGTGATGGCAGTTAAACTCAATACTCGGTGTTGACCCATTAGAATACACGTAATAAAGAACCTACATGTAAAATCGCATATCGTTCGGCAATATATTTCGCAGATAAAATTCAATATGATTGACGTTAATACTATAATGGTGTTAAATGATATAAAGATGTTCAAGTTTTAAAACGATGTACTTTTGGGGAAAAAAACAGATTCAGCCATTCATCCCGACTTTATTTAACAGTTATTACCATTACTCGTTATTCTTTGAGAAAAGGGTGGATGAAAGGAGATAGATTAACAACTTTCTAGAAAATTTAAGAATTAAAAGTTGGTAATGAAAGCATTTTTTCTGTGACTTAATACCTCTATTTTCTAAAGTGCCTAATCGGAAATCTGATCGATCGGAGGAAAAGAATGACACCGTTTATTTATTTAAAGAATTTCAATTTTTGCGATGCGCCTTATACAGGATCAAACGAATTTCGACGGTAGATTATTGATACACATGAAACTACATCAGAAAAAAGAGCTTTCATGTGCTTAACAAATTGGGTTTTCAGAAATTCCTATTTATCTATAATGCCGACAGAAAAGGATCGAATGAAATGGGGGGGAAATCATCTAGGAAAATATTTGTTGGAACAGTTTGAAGAAATTAAACAGCAAAAGGCGCAAATTGATCTGTTTTTTCTCAAATAGATAAAAATATAAAAACAATGCATACCCTGAGCATGTCCATTCGATTACTGCAAGGCCTTTACATTGCAGCGCCGCCATTGGCGTTGTGACATCCGAATATTATTGGCAAAATACATACAAGCGGTTATTGTGGGCTTCTTCCTAGTAAATGGTTGGAATTTTTTAAGAAAGCACGTTATTGCAAAAATACAAGATACTAAGACTTTACTGTAATGCACTTCAATCAGTCAAGTGATAGGACTGATAACTGGTTGGGATTCATGAAATACAAAGATGCCAGCAAAATTGGCAAATTCAGGAAACAGTCCATTAGGCTTTTATTTCCAAGCCCAGGGTTACATCCGTTTAATTACAACTCAAGTTTCAGCTATTTCAAATGTTGGGGCTTTGGCGTGAATAACTAATTTGACCATATATAAACAAGCTGCAATAGAGGGAGGTTTGTCTGCACTATACAATATAAACCACACAGGCTTGGGCTTCCATGTCCTATGTCTATTTTGTCACTTTCCATTACGCTAATAATTGTAAATGCTAATTGCATCAGTTTAAGCGAATGCGGATTTCCTGAGATTGCAATTTTGGTAAGACCCTTACATGAATAAATTGAAGAAATTTCCAAAAGCAGGTTTATGCGTATCTCGCTTAATTACCGAATGTTTCCCGATGTACTATTAGTATTTTGTGAAATTCAACGGTAGAACTACATGTACATTGTACGTGTATAAAGTGGCTGACGGTAACTGAGATGGAGTTAAAAGTATTTTGGAGTATGATGATATTTTAAGCCACAGATAATAATCGAAATATTAATTTAGTGTGCAGTGCATATCAAGTCAGAAAGGTTAACGTTATAATGCTCTATTCCAATGTTTTTCATTAATAACAACGTAGTCGGTTTTAGATTAATCCTAAAGAACACCTAAAACATATGATTTATTATTTTCAAATTGTTCCAAGGTGATTTATCTCTGATTGCAAGTTAACTGTCTTTCTTGTATTCTATAAAAAAGAAGAATATGATGCATGCTGTACTTGTAGACTCAGTGATGAGATTTTAGATTAATGATTAAATTCAGTAAACAGTACAAGAATAGTAGCAACATTTATAGATCCTTTCTAATTACGGAAGTTACACTCAGTTGAAACAACCAAAACTAATTCCTCGTTTTGACATTCCAAAACAAGCCAAAAAATTTCATTAAATTATTTATTGGATTAGTGCTGCATTTCTAGAGTAGTAATCGGCAAACAGAATGCTGAGTTCTGTTCTGTTCATTCAACATTAATTTAAAATTATGGATTTTTATTCGCACGAATGCATTTATTCCCACGAGGCAACCAAAATCCAACTTCTGCTCACATGACTTTTAGCATTTATCACATCATTGACGTGTTAACACATGAAGGCTATAATTTCTTTTCTAATAACTGGAAATTTATTACTTCGTATTATAGGCAGCGGGTTAATGTCAAATGCATCAAATATTTTTTTCCAGTTTTATGCAATGTTCTGGAAATTGCATAGGGATATAAACACTGCCAGATCTATTGGATCGACGTGTTTATTCCATTTAGCCAAGAATCCTACTTAAGTTCTGTTGGATTATGTTAATGGTGCAAACTTCCCTAATTTAAGCTATTCGTAAAGGCCGACTGACAGTTTTCTACGGTGCATTTACGGCAATAATGCTGTTTACTTGTCATGGTCTTCAACGTACTAAATTGAATGTCAGAATGTAAGTACATGTACAATGTACATGTATATGTGTTTTAAGTATACAGACTGGCAGCAAATAAAACGACTTATATATAATTCATATTCTACGTTAAAGAAGGAATAAGTAGTGCGCAAAAGGATTAATTCCAAAAGCTTCATAGTCCTAATAGATGAATGATTTAATTGTTTTAATAACATTTTAGTGACATTATGAGTGTTTTGCTTATTTATTATATGAATAATATTTATAGAAAAATATAAGGGTTGTGGATGAATTGGATAATATCCATTTCATAATATGGTTTTCAAATTAATAGGTTAATAACGTGTAAAAATAGTTTAAAATGCTTTAAATTATACAAACAATAGTTTAAAATTGGCATATATTCTTAAGAGGGTTGTACATTTTATACTTGTGCCCCTTATATAAATAATATAAACTAGCGAATTTAAGGCAACCACCGCTCGATTCGTGAATATTTTATTTAAACGTACATTATTATTAGTGCATCAAATAAATTAAATATTCAAGTAGATGATGTAACTGATCATGCTTTCTAACTTTGCTCGGGGTTATGAAAAAGCATGGAACTAATTAATCTTTCTAATGTAAGCAATGCCGTATTCATACATTATAAGGGCTCTATTATCTATGAAAGCTTTAGGAGGTCCGATTTGGCAATTGTTAACAGGTTATGTAACAATGCTACTTGTTGCAGTTTGGTAATGAAACTAAAGCGCAAGCCACCTACACCTTTCATCTCTCCCGGTCAACGAAATTTTGAGAGGCCCATTCAGGCTGTGAAGCCCTTAGCTGTAGTATTTTATAGCTTATTCCTTAATAAAGCTCGAAATGTATAAGTTAACCAACTTACCCTTTAAAAATATATACACTGTACTCTTTTCTGATAAATGATTAGAGAAAGTACAAGGGTAAAATAATAATCGTCAAGATAGCATGTGTAGTATAGCAAGCATTTTATTGTTATAAAAAAACAAGCATTAAATTCAGTACATAACTGGACTAACATGGCTCAGTCTTAAAGATAATACGCTAATAAACGAGAAATATCGCTTGCGGAGACAAATCCATCGTTGATTTCAGAGCTCAATCATGAAATACTAATTCGCGGCTAAGCAATTCACGCATTTTTCGTTCAGAATATAATTTAAGCTTTTAATTGATTTGGGCGTGTTTTTGTAATGTGTAAATAATACAATGGAACGCATCACTGTGTGTAATCGGAATAAGGACCAGCCAGTGTTTAATTAGTTTAGATGCAAGGATATTCGTTCTTAGTACTGCTTTTTTAGTAATTATGGTGCATTTATAATAAGGAAAATGACTGAGGTGATCATGAAAACGTGAGTGAAAATCAAACGGAATAGCTGTACTGGTGTGTGGGTAGAAAAAGACTGGAGTTGATTTATTCTCTACTAAATGTATACGTGCTAGAAATGGTATTAGAATGCTGAAAAGTCTACTATAATAATTTCATACTCAGGCCACTGTCGGATTGGAAATTTATTACAGAAATAATTGCGCTTAAAAACTCACCAATAAAAAAGCTTAAGATGACAAACGATAAAGAACTTCCACATTTTCAAACCTAACATATCAAATCATTTGTAAACAAAGAAACTTGCTTCTGTCAGTACATGTCCTTTCTACTATTTTAATTCGGAGTATGTACTTGTACTATTTTGTAACATTCCCTTCCGATTTTTATTAATATCAAATCGTACTGTCACGGGTGTTACAATATTAGGACTTGCCCATCGTGAGGTTTACCTCATGATAATGAACCATAAAGACTTATTGGAGAGAATACCTTCAGTTAATTGTAATATTTGGCGATATTCAATCATTTAATTGTTTGTAAAGGTAAGATAAATAGCATTTTGTAATCTTCGAAATATACCACAATGCCATACAGATAACCCCCACAAAGCCCATTAATGTAATACATAATTTTGATATTGATCGGCCATTATTGAAATTACTACTACTTGTACATACTATATACATGTATGGTGAATGTGTGTATTATGAAAGTAGTTTTTCAATTTTAACTCCTTCTAGACACTTGTATGCATTTATTCAATGCTTTCTTCTAATCGTAAATTGTTGACCTTGATTTTATGCAACATATGTCCTAGGGCGTGGCATACTTATTGTCTTACGACTACTGCCAACGTCCGTTTTCATGTTTTTGGTGTAAATTTAGTGTAGATGGCGCCACCAAACGTCTTTAACTCTGCTTTCACGTTTGTCAATTAGGAATACGCCTTAATTGCTCAATGGTTGTACTATAAAAGCGCGCTATATTAAATAAAATAAATGTGCGATGCATTTAATTCTTTTATTTTGGTACATGAAGCTCTTTACTGCGTGATTGAATTATGAGTTTGTCTAAAGAAAGTTTTAAATATAGTTTTATGTGCAATCATCTGTTAAATGGATGTAACGATATTGGCCGTTTTTTCTTAAGATTATTTCAAGGCACATTTTACTGATAATAAAAAGTATTCTTTAGCTTAGAAAATTTGCGAAATAAATTCGTACGCTTAATAGTATTTAAAGGATTTTTTTTATAAATGATGAACCTGTTGAAGGTAAACTTGGGTGCTATCCTTTTCGTTTTGTATTTTGTTTGACCCTACAGGCATCAAAGTTACCGTGTTTATAATCTTTTCATAGCGTTTTGTTTGGCATATATATAAGGCATGAAAGAGGGAAGCATCTTTTACTGCGATATAAAGCTATAATGGACTTGACTTGGAAATTGGTTAGGTTTTGAATTTCAGGGGTTTTTTAGGCCTACTCATATCATTAAAATTTGAAGTAGTTAAATGTATGGCATATAGTGGCTCACTTCTAAGACAGCATATTGCTTAACCATTCTATGATTAATGGAGATTAATGGAGATTTACAAACGTCGCGTCGGCAACTAACAACCTTTCATGATATACTTTGGATATTTACGTCTGTTAATTCCGTGCTACAATGATTTTCATTTCATAAATCGTGCACTCAGTCGTTAAAATAAGCGAAACCAATGTTTTGTTTTTTAAAGCGTTTAAAGAAGAAAATGAATAACTAACCTACGAAAACGAATAAAATGGGCTGCTGTAGAATGGGTTTGATATTATTTCAGTCGATCGACTGATGGCAAATGCATGAACCATCAGTAGTGGGAGATGTCAATATGTACATAATATTTTTAAACAAAAACATCAAACTTTGACATTCTAAACAGATACTTCGTTGAGCGTCATTACGGGGAGTGAACTACTTAAAAAGGTCACGCCTTGACTCGTTGTCCCTCGTAAGCTTTTATACATTTAATGAAAATTAATAAGTTCATAATAAATTGGGAACAAAAGAGGAAAAATGACAGATAACAATTAACGAGTCTACGTTACACTTGCTATTAAATGGACGATATTTGGTAGAAAGCTGCATTGCTTTGGTCTCTACATTTGGGCAGCTTTCATGCTAACGCATTCTTTAGTGATCCTACATATATACATACACATCGTGTATCGATTATTGATAATATAATTCATGCTAAATGAAAAAAGCTTAGGTCAGGAAAAGAGAAGTTTAAAATTGACACTAATTGGCAACTTTATGATTTTCGTGGTACCTCCAAAAAGGGTTTGTTAAAGATCTTTGAAACAAATGGAAGGGTTATGCTCATTACAGACGCGTATTACAAATTCACAACATTTCCAAGAAAATCTAGTTAACCCAGTGTTCGATTGTAATTGTTTCCCATAACGTTTAAAACATGTTGGATTTTTATGTACATGTACATGGAAATATCCTACAGAAGTTATAACCGATGTCGATGATAACCACTCGAATGGATTGAAATTTATATAATAACTGGTTTTGCTTAGAGGAATTATAGGTATAGGTAGGTATAGCTGCCATTGACCATTTTGCATAATCAGAAATTTCATAATTTTTTTTTCTGCGGATTCAGAATCGAAGGACTTCGCTAATCGCATTTACTTGGGTCCTCGTTTTTAAGACGTTGTAATAAATTATATTCTCAATTAAATTGTCATTTTAATCACAGCATTTGTAAATATGTTCTGCATAATGGTAATATCTTAGACCGTGATAGCTAACACGTTTAATGGAGGCAAACTATAAAATTTTTGATTATCAAAATGCAGTTATAATCAAGTTCACGGACAAGTGAAAATTCGGTCACCTGGGGAACATTATCCGTCGCAGAGGTGGAACTTTTTTGGATAAGAACTAGTGACTTTGCGAATTTCGGAGTTCAATTTTACTATTTGTAACGCCATGTGGTCAGAGCAAAATTGCACGGCGACAAAAACCGGCGTCCAGCAGTTTGAGAAGGAGTTCACGTCGAAAGATTATCACAGTCGTTTGGAATGCAACCCTTTGTAGAAATGAATAAAAATGTTTTCTTCAATTCCGTGAAAACCCTGTAAACAATCCACTAGACATAAGGCTAAATTCTAAATGCAGCTAGATTTGTCCGGTTGCTTTCTACTTTTGATCAGACTTAATCATAAATGTTACCATGCTAACGTGGTATTCTAGAGCGCCTGATATTTAGAATAGCATATTCATCAGTTTATAAGAGTATTGATCAAAGAAAGACATAATTTCGATATGTTATAAATGTTTCTAGAACAAAAATAAATTGCTGCAAATGCTTAATAATCTGGTAAACGTGTTGCTATAATAACCATGTTAAAGAAGTGTACATACTTATATTTCAATATATTTATGAAAGTAAATTTAACATAAACAAAACTGTCGTCATTATTTTTAACAGACTGCTGCTATTCTTGAGTAAAACTATTGAGCATATGTTCTGCCTATTAAAGATTAATTGAACAACAACATGATTTTAATGCGAATAAATAGTTGTTTTCGAGAAATAGTAATGAATTTTTCAAGTCTAGGTATTTCCATATAACCTTTGATATGATTGGCGAATGTAAAAAACAGTACGTGTAATTGGAATGAAAAGCTTGTGCTAGTTAATGCGATGCTTAAATATACATGTTGAACATCTTAGAATTCTACCTTCGTCTTTGAGAATATAGCAGTGGACTAACATTTACTTTATTTATTTACAATGTTATCGGCATCTTTATAGTCATATAACCGGGCAATCGGTTCAAACGAAATTTTGAAATGATCCTAACCATCACTTTAAAGACATCTGATATAGTGCAACCAGAGCACAACCGGAAAAATCTAGCGTTCATAACTTCGCAAATGACGTATCATGTCACGTGTTCTTTAGTATGGCAAAATGTTTACATTCACGACAGACAGCTACATCGAACGGTAAAGGTTGGCGGCCATTTTGGAATAGGAAACGACCGCCATGTCGATTGGTTTGTTCAAAGGCATGCTTCATCAATACTGTACTGCGTGTTGCAAGGTTTGAGGACGAGGAAAAACGCATTGAGCCTGAAATTAATGAAGGCGTAACTGTCATAATCATATCAGGGTCCATGGTTTAATGGAATAATTAGCAAACGGCAAATTGAAATCGAAAACACTGAATTAGCAATGAACAAACAGTATGGAAAGGCGCTTTGCGTCCTCACGCATGCGCACTTCAACGGTGATCTGAAAATGTCTTAGACTAACACTTGAGTTTGGTGTTACAGGCTAAACAAGGCACAGAATGATCAGTTCACATTTAGAAATGGAAATCAATAATATGGCGTGTTTGGACACGATCCTGGCAAAATTGTCTAAAATTGCCAAAAGAGATAGGTCACAAACGGATCACAATTAGGATACAGTAAATGGATGGGAGGGAGCTGTAACATGATGGTATTAGGGCATATTTGCATTAACTTATGCGGCACTGGTATTTAAAAGAATATGTTGACCAGCAATACAGTAGTTGTGGCAGTAATATTAGTCTCCTTATTTCACCAATGATTTTTTTGTAATATTCGCTCATCTGGTATTTTTATTAGACCTGTTAATCATTTGATTACCAGTGTTTCATCTCGAGTATGTCGACACTAATCAGTAATTTAATTGTAAGCATTATAATGCAAAGCAAAATTAGTATTATGCCAATACTCCTCTGAATTAAATTAATGCAAATTTTGTATTCAATCTATAAATTTGCAAACTATGCATTATTTCAGTCCGTAAACCATTGCAGATGTGCCCTAAACGTCTTTTCAGATTCTTTCATTTTGCGCTACAATTATAATTTCCAAAATTGAGTGATTATAAATACTTAAGTTACTGCACATCTCAGATGGCAAAGTATAGCCAAGCACCTAGAGGTAAAATATTGACTAGCCAACTCTAAAAGGCAATCCACATATGACGTCAGTAGCTTAACCTGAGGAGAAATCAGCGTGCTGTTGTTGAAGGGTAAGCCTTTGTTGACATTAATATAACAAAATTTATAGTAAAAGCAAAACATGGTCTTGTGTAACTTGATGCATTAAAAGAACAAATATGTTTGCCTTAATTCAAGAATATCAGAATCTTATACCTACAATATTAAGTTTCAAGAAGAACTTACGTAATGTTAGTTAAAGGGCATAGCTTGTATTGAATATCACATCGATGTATAAATGCTTTGTTGATACTAAAATAAAAATCATTGTCTATAAAGTTACTCGCCATTGTCTATTATAGTCAGTAGTCGCCATTATAACTATAAATTCATTATTCTGAAAAAAAGAGTAGAAAAAACTTGTGATTTATTGTTAATTAGCGATAGACGTACCTAACGCATAGTAAATAATTGTTTATAGTATCTTTAGTTAAAAGTGAAACATTGTTATCATTACGTGGAAAATTCTTGTTGCTATTTAAGTGATTAATGTTGCGGATGTCGCATTTAGTGGCTCTAAAGAAAGGTACTTCATATGTGGATGACCCCTAACTGTGGCACTTCGGTATGAAATTTAACAATTTGATAAAGTTTAACTAGTGAGAAGACTTATTTTTCTGGGAATATCACACCCAATGGAAAAATGGCGAACGTTTTAGCAGCAGGGTTACTTATACATTACGTTGGGTGTTTATTGCCAAATTTCTTCCTTTCGGCCGAAAAGGCTTCTAAATGGATGTAAAATGCTCGAGTCTGAGAAGATCATTGTTTTAGCAGGATGAAGGAAAGGAATCTGAAAAAGGAAAGGATGGCAGAGACAAACAGTCACGTTCAAAACACACGTACGTGTACATTTAGTGTTTTTTTAATATCCCGTATATGCCGAATGGGGCGCTTTGCAGGTAGACGTCTCTTCGAATTGTGAAATATAACGCCATAATTCATTGGCTTTTAACATTTTTGGCAGAAAAAAACCCTCAATAACTACTCAAATCTTAGAAATAAAATGCGAGCAAATGCAAAAGCTGTCAACCAACAATTTAGCTATCAATATGGGAAGGTCCATAATTGGTTACAAAAATACAGGACCCAGAATACGACCGCTTCTAGAACTTTCTTGATCCATGGCTATTCGATTTTTTTTCGTTTTGCAATACATGCAGTACTAGTATAGTATTGATTGGCAAATTGTGCGCATCTGGTGATTTCGGAAACAAAATTAGAGCATGTTCAATTTAGGAAATTAAAGAAGTTATATTTTATTGACAATTCTTCCTTATTTATCTGCCAAAGTCATCAAATATATTGTATTTAACACTGCTATTTTAATATCGCCTGGCTAGTAAAATTCATGGATACGCTGCTAAATTAGTTCAGATCCAGCTAACAAGTCGGTCACTTAAGATTTTGAGTACAATCATGGTTGGTTGTTATAGAAAGCCGAATGTTTGGGAACAAGTAGTGGATTACAAATCAAGTTCGTAGAGACACCCACTACAGCAGCCACCTTTAATTGAAATTGACTTCATCATAAATTTACATATCAGTAACGGAAATCAGAAAAAAAGAAAAGCGAAAAATGAATAAATATTACTGGTTTTTGGACATCTGTAGAAAGGGGGTATGTGCACAAGAGGCTACTAATTGCGGCACGGTGCATGTCGATGCTGTAATTTTTGGTACATTTTAGTGAGCTTAAAATGTGTGAGAAAGTGGGCGTTTTAAAAAGTGGTTCTTGCGTGTTTCGATGCGAACGCGTGTGTATCAATTTGTTTTGTTTGAAATAAATATATATCCCTATGTTTACTAGATTGCAATTATATAATATCTTACATGAATTAAATTCGTTAGCAAAATGTTAATATGCACTCTTAATAGCAGCCTGTTATTCGTAACTGTGCTTAATGCTAGGTTGGAATCAATGATTGCCAATTGGCAATATATTTTAATATATTAAAATTTAACGACGTCTGCGAAGTCATCCGCATCATATATATATATAGTAATGAAAACTATGCCTAACTGACTTAAATATTCTTCTAATAAATGAAATCTTGAATAACTGATATATACCTTGTATTTTACTGATAATGACGATATAGTCCATTTGAATTTTATCGAGCTTCAAGCCACTGAAGTGGCAACGATGATGAAACTATCCCTGGATGGCAACATATACAATTGACATAATCACGTATATCTTTCAGCACATAAATCGTTTCAAAAATCATGCGTGTAATACTGTTATTTTTTACTTTGGAAAATTTCGAATGAAATATTTCTGATTGCCAAATGCGATAATCGTACCAATAATTTGGCGTTTTCAAAATTGTACGAACGATTCGGTATACCCTAAATTATGGATTTGAGGTCCAATACTTGATTTGCTGAATGGACACCACCGTCGTGTCACCCTTCGTGTTTAGCGATAGCGTGACATCGTGCCGACCAGGAAGAGAAAGACAAGGTTGCCACTACGAGTCAGCCATGAAGAAGGTTTGGAATGATTGCTAATAAGGAAATAAATTTCATTTTAGGACATTTCCTCGAAAGCCTGGCAATTAATCCAACGCATGTTGCTAACATGGGGCTGGAATCGTGATTTCAATTTCTTCGTGAGATATGCTGGGTGTGAAGTCGCCCAATACACACGCGCCTCGAGATAACTAACTCTGACACATAGGCGCATTTGGGAGAACCTTAAATATGAGAAACATGCACCGTTGGACTGTAATAAGGAACGAGAAACGAAATAAAGCCATTAGAAGCGACGCTCGAGACTCCCCGCAGAAGTGCACAGGAAGTCGGTTGAATATTAAAAATAGTAAAAAATGTTTTCCTAATGCCGTGCAGCAACAGTAATTCCTCGACACATGACCACAGAATGGATATATCACCGAAACAGCTAGGTATAGAAACGCGAATGAAGTTGCTTCGGACTTGGCGGCGGGAACCCTGATGCGAGAAAACGGTCGCCATTATTATTAGTCATAAAACGTCCTCTTCTAATAGTGTATCCTTATGGTCCTTACCTTGTGACTGGCTTCGTGAACCCAAGTACCAAAAAGGTGTTGACGATCCACGCCAAAGGATGAATAATCTAGCCCACTGGCGGGTTTTCGAAGCGATGTAAACAATAGCGTGGCGGTGTTCACATTAAAACGCAGTCCAATATACATGTATATATATATACTGTGTGTATATATGTATAATACGAGTGGCGCATAGAAATGGCGTTCGGGGGCATTATGGAATGATTCCTAGTGATGGTTTAGCGTGATTGCATTGATGGAATACAAATCGAGGGATTGCGGGGGATGGAAATGCAAAGCATGATTTTGTGCATGACTGAATCCGTGAGGGGGGTGAGAGAGGTGGAAACAATCCTCGAAGTGAAGAATTCGGCGGATTTTGAATTCCTTGTGAAGTCGGTGGAAGGTGCCGTTGATGGAGAGAAGGTGTTCGATCGGTTTGGATTGGCCTAGGCGAAATAAGAAACTGGCGCAGGGTAGTTACATCGTTTGTATAGAAGTTTGTTTGTTAAAAAAAGAACGAAGGGAAACCGAAATCCAAAATGGCGATTGTGTAGTTGTGTTCTAGGTAGTGTTCGTAGAAGAGGCGAGACGTGCTCAAGGTGCCCTCTCTATGATTTGTCGGCTTTCAACGGCACAATGTCCTCGGCCAGAACGTCACTGATGTGCAGGTAAATAATCCAGTACATGAGGTTGAAACAGACAAAACACACGGGGAACACAATGCGCGAGTACTTGTCGATGTCGCTCGGACTGATGCCGTATAGTTTGTTGGCATCCTTGATCAGTCCTGTGTCACAGTCCACCACCTCTTCCTTTAGGTAGGTGTGGTTCAGTTCCCGCTCCCTATGTCTACCCTCCAGCAGCGTCACCGCTCCTTTAGCGTGCATCTTAGGATCGTTCATCTTAAATCGCACTTCCTGTAATTAGAAATAAGAGAAATCAATAAGCGATGCGTTCTGCTGGGGGTAGGTGAACGCTTTGTCAAACTGTTGGGAACCATGCGGCTTCCAGAGTTGTCCAGCCTAAGCTGGCGAATGAAACTCCAGGTTTTAAAGGAAAAAATAAGGCTTAAAAGGATGTAGTATTCTGAACGTTTACCAAATTTGTCCCTAAGCAACATTTAAAGGGTTTGACGAAAACGTCCGGAGCAGAACTTATAAAATACGAAGTTAATGTAATTTTCTTTGCAAATTGTCTTTAATAAGGAATTCCAATTTTATTTATTCTTTATAATTATTTATTATTGGTGCAAACATAAACCAATAAAATTTACTGCAGTTATTTAATATTTTGGAGAATTAAAATACATCGAGGTTGAGAATTGAAATAGCTGAAAGAGCCCCTATATATAGGCAATCACTGCTAACAGGACTGCTCTTACTGATTGCTTTCTCTTTCTTTCATCTTAGATAACCAAATCGAATGTTTAAATAAAGACAATTGTTAGCGGCCATCTTATTTAGATAAGAATGTTAGCCACCTTGTTAATGTATTAAACCGCCTATATGTATTCTTCTTAATCACAGTTCCAACTAATAAAGCATCTTTACCCTGTCTAACTATGCAGGGAACTGCCACTTGAATATAATGAATTATACAAAAAAGTAACTACCATGAACAGTCGTGTTGAAACCGGTCACGCTCAGAAGCGTCTAGTAAACTTTTCTACAATTACAGTGCACATGAGTCCACATTGAAAATAACAACAGTGATTGTCTGTTGTAGCACCATTTGCGTGTTTTTTGTGCTTTCAGGCACCAAAGCTTCAACTACCAAACAGCTACACTTCAATGTTACGCACAAAAAATAAACCTTTTTCACAATCACTCCAACGCTATTCATTGCCAATAGATCACAATGATGCTGTCTGGAAAGTGTCCACCAATGTAGCCAGTGATGGATTACATGGAAATCCAAGTAAAGATATGGTAGTTGGGCGAGAAAGCTTTTATAAAGTGTTTTGCAACCATGACACTTATATAGGCCGTGGTGTGTAGCTTCGATTTATTTTATTGACAACTTCAAAAAAAGTATTGCAGTTGACCGATGAGTTAACGTGCCACTGGAAACTATGGAGTGTTTTTTGGGCGTTTGAAATACCGGTATAAACAGTTTGAACAGAAATTTCCAATTATTTTAATTTTTTATTCGTGCACTAAATTTAGTCCGAAAAGAAATTTAACATTCAAGCATAGTTCTACGGCAATCTATCAGCCAACCCTTTAACAGTTCAAATTGTTCAAAACTAAATACACTTATGTACAGTATATACCTTACTAACATACCCGCTGATGGTCATATTTTTGTATCCATATTTTCCACGAAATTCTCGCACTAACTGTCTTATGGTTTGGCACAATCAACTTGTTGATCTGCGTTGTAATCTAACAAGGGTCGTTTCGAGTCGAAAAATGGTGGAAAACTGAGACACCATACTTGTATGCATGTGCGAGGCTCGAAGCTAATTCGGTGGTAATGGAATACATGTACAATGTCGCTGTGACACAATATACGTGTAATACTGGATTTTCTAGTTTTGTTTTCTTGGTGGCTTGACGAGAAACCTTATAGGAAAGTTTTGGATAGCGTTACCTAATTACCGGCCTTCGTCTAGTATTTCTTCGCTAATAATGAGTTATGTTTTCGTGCTTGTGTGCATTGTGTTATGGTAGGACTAATAAAGCGCATTCTTTTTTATGCGATCATAATAAAGGGCGTCTAATCCCTGGCAATAATGAGCGTAAGGGGCTCAAGCTCCTCCCCACCCTACTTTCATCCCCCTCCTTCAGGAGCATCTAATGCAAAACCAATGTTTTTCAATGCGAAAAACGTGTCACGCACGCATAATGCATTAAATTCAAATGCAATATTTACATTGAAATAACGGTCTACTGTTACCCTCGCACCATTCAACTACTGGTTCGAGTCATCATCCTTGATCATTAAGACTCTCAGGGCTTTTCCGTGCTTGCCAAATTAACTGCTCGTGAGTAAATACCCGCGTCGGTAGGGATGATAAACGATCGTCCATGTTTTTTTATCTTTGCGGGTCGCCATTTTGTTTCTCCGCTTGTTTTTCCTTTCTTTGTTCTGAGTGAGCCTAGGCCAACGATTTGACGAATCGATTTAAAGTCACTTCATCGCTCAAAGCTAATCACTGAAACATCTGTTTTTATTGCACGGTGCGGCATTAAGAGCCTTTGCACGTAGTCGTTTTCTGGGGATGGAGCTAGGAAAGAAGCGCCTTGCTATTAATGACGTATTAAACCAGAAATTCAGTACGAAGGGGGAACTCAATCTTTGCAATATCCCACAGAGGGCATGGATGGTCTTCCATCAATTCGCAACTCGAAACGCACAATGGGCAGGTGCCAGGGGCCACCAGAAATACGCCTTTCTGAACGAGTAACCGCTCTGACATGAATTTGGGAATATAAATAAGATGAGACGTTGGTTCGGGCTATGTCATCTTTTTTCCAAACAAACTTTGGCATGGGTATTTCGCGCAGAAATTCATGTACTACATTGTCGTCTACTGCACTTCACAGAAGATGCTGATGTGTTTACCGCGATGCACGATATCGTAAATGCTTGGCAGTATTCTTTGAAAGTATCGCTTTTCCTGTTCAGTATTGCACATTATTATTATTATTATTAATGTAACTTTTAGCATTAAATATATTTCTTATCATGCATTAAACTAGCTGGCAGGTGTTCACAAAGTTGTCAAGATTCTTTGGCTAGGGAGTAGGGGTCTGCAATTTCGGAGAATTTAATCTCCTGACATTGTAAGTACAGTGCGATCTGTCAGTAACGAACACTTATAAACTTATACGTTAATTACGGAGCCGTAGTACATAAAATAGCGTCTTTCAGGTCATGTTGTGCCTAAAAATTACAATTTAATGGTCTTCTTAAAAAATACTTTGCAAGAGGACGATCTGTTTAACAACCCTATTCTCGTATTAAATATTTAAAAAAACAATTTTATGGTAATTATCTATTAATTTTAAATACCGAAAGTCGATTACACTATGCAGGCATTATTGAAGTCATGTTTTGTTAAAATTTAAAAAAATAAAAATTTCGATTTAAATAGTTTTGTAGTAATTAAATTTAACTGGAGTTTTTACGCATAAAAACTGTAATGTACAGTGCACGTACAAATTTCTTTTCATATCCAGATAGTTATCATACCTGTTGTTGTAATAAATAGCAGAAATCTCGAATCAAATTCTGCAATGTTTTTGAAAGATTCCAATTAAAAAATGAATTTGCCTCTTTTAGCCTATACCGTAGGAGTCTAAAACGAACTCTTCTATCTCTTCGGAGACAGTTACTGTTCAGGGGTGTACAGTATACGGTTTATACAAGCAGCTAATAAATGTAATCACCCATGACTTTACGTGTTGAGAACATGTTGGTCATTGTACAGAGAGTAAATTACTACTGTATGTCAGTTTAGTGGTCAACATAAAACATACAACGGTGGCCAACAATTAGAGGTCGTCTTCCATTGAGTTAATGTGGTGACTGTCCAGTCAGTTCGAGTGTAGTCAACGTAGGGAGGTAGTCAACTTTGGAGGTTCTTCCGTACACGCATGTACGAACATTTTAATTGCAATTCGTAAAAGATCGCGAGCGTACTTGGATATTCTTTTCAGCATAGAAACACATGGGGAAAGGGGGGTGGAATCCAAACCTATTTTATTTTGTGACTCGTTCCTCGTCTTGGTGGACATCGATCATCATCATGATCGTTAAATTGAATTTCCCCTTGTTTATGTTTATGGCAATGCTTTGGAATTACATTTTAACATCGAATTACGTACAATCAGGAGGACTACTAGAACGAAGCCAAATTATTTTCGTGCTTAGACCCTTTCGTCTTGAAAATCATCGTGTACATGTACCATTGAATTGAATAATGATGCTTTGATTAGCCAAATCAGAAGGTTTCTTTGTATGCCCACTTCGCAACATACAGTATAATCATTGATGGTGATTCCCAGATATTTTTATGAAATGTAATAACGTTGAAATGAATATCACGCAGACTGAATTCTGAAAATCTCCTCTCATTCTTGCAAGAAATCTTTCAAAACGAGTAGATGTGGTAATTCTATGAATTAATAAATCTAATTCTAGTTTATACATCACATATTGTGTGTATATAGTGCCCTGTACATGTTATGGGTAGTCACCCATTTTATAATCACTGTTATTTACATATTCTGACATACGTTTCCAGTAACTTTCTTAATTTAGCTTACGACATAAATTCAGTAATAAGATAGGACGTCGTTGTTTTCCTTTCAGAAATTCTTCATTCATCGTTAAATTAGATTAATGAGATTTTTTGCGATTTCCTAAGATTATATACATGCATGTATTGATTTTTTTCTTATGAATAATCGCGTAATATGCCACCAGCTGACTCTTATTTACCGTATAAAGCGCATTAACTAAAATACGCAAATATATACAGTGAACATTGTAGATTGTAGTTTCCATTAAGTGTAAATAAGGCATGTAAAATCTAAAAAGTAACGCAGCGGAATTTTTACTTCATAATAAAAAAAATTGCTAACCGATGGTTACCCATATTTTAGAAAAACATTTTCCTGTTTTTGTTATTGATATATGGCTTGATGTTGTATATACTTTAAGTGAAGTTATTGATGGATGATTCTATTGTAAATGTTTACACAGCGTACATATTGGCCACATATTGGCACGCTCTTCTTATTGTTTTGTCCTTTTGGATTCGATAATATAATGGCAGAGGACGCGTGTATGCTTATTAAGGTAATAATGGTACTGAAATACCTATAATCGAAATTTAATGCAACCGAAAAGAACTCTACATTTTGGGAAATGTCAGGACTCCATAGCTTCACTTTCGAGTAATACTTTTCACCGAAATGCAATTATGATAAATTTGTCACTGCTATCTGGTCAAAATCGATAATTCGAACGCATTCCACCATGTCTTCCGCTGAACATTTTATCCGTATGCAGTATGTATTATGTAGAAGTGTGCGAACAAAAATACAAAAACTTTTCTTTTTGAGAATGTTTAATATCCACATGTAAACAATATGTCTGGATGTTTGTCGCTATGCGAGCGTTTTGCGGCAAATTTGTGATTCAATTTTCATATTGAAATTATTCGTCAATAAATTGCTAACGCTGTCGTACTCTTCTGAGTTTCAAAATGGAACATATGTGTGTGTACACTGCGTGTGTAGATGATTACTTGTATATTCTCGATTTAACAAATTAGGATCACGAATAAGAAAGACTAATATGCTCGTTTTCTTTTGTTAAGTTTCGATTCCGATAAGAAATTGAGATAAAAATGAAGTAGCGATCTCACATCAGTAGCAATTTTTGCTCGCTCGTGTAATTCGGAATAATTTTTGAATTGTTAGTATCCAAGATGCCATTGCAATTTTAAATCCCAGAATCAATATATTTGCTCTGCAGCTGGTTTCATAACGGGACGAATACATGAACGTTTGCTGCTTTTTATTATTTTATTGCCGTATGTTATTTAATTGTTATCAAAACGATGGTTGAAAATAAAATTGCCAAGGCGCTGCCATGGCAACATTATGGTTGATGTGTGTGATGGCGTGTGAATGCCATTGTGAGAGCGTGTAGTCCTCATTTCTACAGGCTTGTCTGTTATCAACTTGTTTCCTGGTCAATAGCACGATATTTTGTCTTTTAATCTATTTTCTCTATTCTTGTTTTTCGTATATTTTTTCCTCAGCACGAAACGTGCTCTGCTTGAAAAACACGCTATTGCCAGCTCACCATTAACGTGGGTACAAAACTGAATTTTAGTAAAGCTAGAAGGATTATTATCATACTGTAACCGCCTTGACTGCTTGTGTGATTCAATGCAATTACACTTGGTTGTGGTGATGTCGCTCAGCTGTTTCTATACAACTGCTTGCCATTCGAAGAAACTGTGTTTTTATTCTTAACTTCTTATTCTTGCCTTTTCTATTTTTCCACGAGTCTCAAAGGAATAAGCAATGCATTATGGGACATTTTGGTAAGCCACTTCAACGCGCGCCATAAAGCCATAGAGGGCTTTTCCAAGAGTTTACAACCTAGCAGCTAAAGGGAAGCTATTGCTTCAAGCTGTTTATGACGACTAATGGGTTGCAGTATTTCATAAAATTCTACATTAAATTAATATGTAGGACCCAGTTCCTGAAAAAAAATACGAAACATTAACAACCAATAGGTCCATATTTACGATACGATAAAGAACTGACCAATTTTACTTCTACTTGTACAGTTTATGAATTTGGTAAACATGCCGCGATTTCTATATCTGTCAGTTGAGTTGATTTAATACTGTTCCTTTTATAAAGTTTGTCATTTCAAAAAAGTTAAGGATAGACTTTCCCGAAGCGGATCTATTGACATTAAAAACAAATTCTAAAGTGTAAGAAATTCCGATTGGTATTAGAGCGGAAACTACTTTAGACTGCTAACATTGAACTTCTTATGCGGATTCACGAGAAGAAAACTATTTTTATCAGATTGATTTTTGTGAAAAACAACCATTCGTTCGGTTGCATTACCTTTACCCAATTGACAAAATTGTAAAAAAAACTGTTAAATCCACTTTTATGTTGTACAATGGTATCCCGACACGTTTTTTTCTCTATATTCATCTGAACTTGAGAAATAAATTATACCCAAATGTCAGAAATTTTCATTGGCGATAAATCTAATCCATAAAGCATTATCCTTGAAAAATGCTTTATTATTGCCTAACTGGGTTCTTGTTCACACTCCTGGAGCACTTATTAAAATAAATAATAATATAAATTCATAAACTGTCATAAGCTACGTTTGTTTTATTTTACATTGGACTACTTTTAAGAATGAAGTTTTACCGCTGTTTATTTTTCTTTTTTTACTCGTAAACTTACTCAGATTTAATTATTTTGTCAGTTAAATTACGGCAGCTAGCTGCGACATAAATACGTTTGGAACGAGTGTTGAAATGCCAACTGCAACATTATAAATGCTGAGAATTGCATCTCTATACTCCTCATTGAGACATAATCATAAACAATTGACAGCAATGTTTACTTTTAAAAAAAAGATAACAAAATACTCAGAATTGTGCACTGTCTTTGGGTAGGGAGCAATGTTTTTTCCAGTCTGCTAACAAATGGATTTTATTCAATCCCAATTCAATCATTGAAATCCAGATACGCAATATAACGAAAAACCTAGATAACAACTCTCTCGATTTTAATCGTTGGTATACATACTAAAATTCATTAGTACGCAATCTAGCCCGATGTAAAATCTTCGAATTAACGATAAGTGTTTATGTAGATGTTATTGAAATGTACACTGGACATTGGAATTGATTTTAGCCTACTATAGTGAGATATGCGGGCGACGCACTGAATCACATGAATTTCAAATAAATTATTACTGATGTTTTGGAAATGTGGCTTAAGCTCTCTCATTTACATGTTTTCTCCATCAGTGAAATTCCCCGAAGAGGTGATCGTCACCCCAGCTGCTTTTATTTAGCTGCCCGCCAATCGAAATCACATTTTCACGTAGGCCTAACCATTTTTTGTAAAAAAACCCGGCGAAGTTGTTTGCCGAACGTTCCGAAAGTGCTTTTCGCCGCAGGGGGTTGCTTTCTAAATTGCGCCTCAGTATGAATTCTCAATAGTTATTTGCATTATTTAATCACGTCAAACGTGATTTGACTGACTGCTGCACGCTGTGTTATAACCGATAAATAATTTACTGGAAAAATAGGTAGTAACGGTGAAACGCAGATACGGCGAGATGCATTACTTAAATTTAGTCATATTTGTCCATTGTCTGACATTGCCTTTAGACTGAATCTTAGTACATTGGAGATGTACGCAAGTTCGACTTGTAGGCAATGTGCAGTCAGTAGGGGGTCCTCGATTTGCGTCATAGCACGAAACGATTCAACGTTAGCTTAAAAAGGTGGGTGGGAATTCAAGAATACATCACAAAGGGTTGGGTTGGTGTAACTGATGTTTTTTAATGTAATGTTGTAATTTGACATGCATTTTAAAGTCCTAATATATTACAACCTACGTACGTGATTACTTTAATAGTTTGTATGTCATTTTAGAAATACATAATGTATCGGTATGAAATATTTGTAAACATTTTTTTAAGATGGTGTTCTTAAAGTAAGGTGGGATAAGCTGCCAGTGACACACAATTTATGGGACGGGGTCTGTTTACGTTTTTCAACAAAGTGTCACACGTGAGGGCATAACATATGGGTAAACTAATGCCAAAAATGACATTGTCGTGATGAGGAGCAAAACCTTTTTAATGTTTAATGTACTGTAATGTACTGAAAAACGTTCGATAAAATCCTCATAAATAAAGTTCAACAAAAGAAATTGAAGGGTCCATGGTAAGGTACATACTGTACACTAGTCATTCTATAAGTCAGTTTCAGAGTAAAATCCAGCAAAAACTAACATCTATCGTTTGCAAAATCTTAGAACATTTTTACACTAATGTCATTTATCTTTTAGACATCCATATCTTGGTCAGTGACACTGCATGGGTTTAGAAGGGGCAATTTTTATCTATTGCTGAAGCATTTTATCGAGTAATTTACACAATATTTAATCGATTCTTAGGCAATGGGCTATTTATGTTAGTGTCAAGGTATGAAAGACATTTATTATTATTCCTACCTATCACCTACTGCTTCCATGTAAACTTTCTATTTCTAGTTTTCCAGAATTTATTTATTTATTATTAACATTTTACTTTATTATATATTTTCTAAAAATTATTATGTATGCTACATTTTTTTGAACTAAGAGATGACTACACAGATTTGTAGGGAAAAATATGCCTTGATGCATTTAGTACAAATTGGATGTTCCTATGGTTTTAGAAATTTGTCAGCTGGTGCTGTTCTATTTACTGGCATTACTGCCGTTCTTGTGTGATCGTCGGCATATTCTGCCAAGCTTCGATATAGGCTAATAAAAGATTCGATTTATAATAATTTGCTGTACTTATTTAGAAGGAAATCGATAGGTTGAATGGACACATTGCAGAGATGCGGTTCGGAATGAGAATTCGTTATTTACTATATGACTATCGTAATAATGTTTGCGCGCATGCTTTTCCAGGAGAAACTAATAAAATTTCACGCATTTCATTAAATAACTCATCTGTTGGAGAACAAATATTAAATCTTTATTTCCAGGGGAACATGACTAGATCCAAGGATGCTTCGAAAGTTTATTTGATTTTAATTCTTGAACAGATATATCGTTTTATTCCATGATTAGTTTCTAAGAGAATGCCATGTGCATGACATCCAAGGATCCGTGCACGAAGATTCATGGCGTCCTTGAAAGGACAGACCTCATCAGTTCGTGCTCCGAATTGGCCATAATGGCAGAAATGTAGGTTACTATGTTTTTATATAAAAAACATTCGTTGAATTAGTTCCTCAATCCATCCTTTTTAGTGATGGATAAAAACGTGATACCATACAATTTTTGTTGATTTACCGGTCAAGTAACCTTTTATAAAAATGAAATCCCCAACGGACACCGCGCTTTTTACATATGGAAACTTTTCCTTCATCAGTAGTTGGGGTAATTTTCCTGCATTCATGTTAAAGTAGTTCAATTTATTGGTAGCTTAATTTTAGAACGTCTTCGTCTTGAATCATTATTAAAATCCACGTGGCTATTTGAAGGTTTTTAATGCCAAAAACATGCCTTCAGCTTGCGCGCAATATTTATGCTTATTACTGGTTTTAGAATATATTAGACGTAATGTTAGGTGCATATACAGTATGGATGGTAAAATTGATTGCATGTTTCCAACTCCATATTACAGGTCAGAAACTTCAACATATGTGCTTCTGGATGTCTCATTGCTTTTTTTGACTGAAAGATTCTGAAATGAGAGATTGGTTTTCAAATTGTGCAGATTGTCTTCATATGAGAGCTTTTGTCAAGATTTTCGCAGACTTTACATGCCTTTCTACGTAAAACCGTTATTTGTTATTGCTGACAAATTTTTTGAATTAGTAATCTCAATTGTTTTCCAAAGTTCCTTTTGTAGGGTTTCCATTGTCTCGAAGTAATTTCAATTTAGTTGGCAAATGTTGTCTCCCACGCAGATTCTTGAAGATAACATTGAGTTATCATCTGCGGCCGCTCATTGCTAATTAAATGTGACATCCCATCTTTGATATTAAGATGTATAAATAGGCTTTTCGAGGAGTGATAAATTATTACTGCTACAAAATATGCGCGACGTGTATTCCGTTCTCAGTCGATTATGTGAAACCCATGCTCGAAAATTCAACTTATTTTCGCTGCCTTCCAAATGAAGAAACTCAAATCCCCTTGCGATGCTACCTGTTTATACATTTAGAAACCAAGGCCCAATAAATCATACGGGACAAGGCTTTCACTCCCAAATGTGGAAAAAATGTGAAATTCTGGCAAAATAACATTGATGGTAGAATTTGGACTTGTTTAGAACATTTAATATGAAAAACGAAGTGTTTTCAAATATTTCAAAATTATTGAGTTTCTATTAAAATATCCTTGTGCAGTATTTGCTTTTTCATAACTGTCGTTCTATACGCGATAAAATCAATCTTAGTGATTTCTTCAAATTAGTGAAGTTTTACATCTATTTAGAATGACTTACTTTGTTTTATTGTTGTTAAGAAACAATTGTATTGGTATTGTTTTTGCAGAATTAATAAAGCTTAACCAAAAGAATTTAATACTGGGAAAATAAATTGCACTACAAATCTCAATAAATTACATTACTGAAGTTGTCTTTACAAATTTTACCGAGTATATAACAGAATTAATATTGCATAATTTGAAGCATGTAAGCAAGTTTTGTCGGCATTAAGTTAAAATGTTGTCTCATAACATGTAACCAATCAAAACTAACAAATGGGAATAGGCCATGCCTTTCCACATTAGATCAGCCGCTTCATCCAATCACAGAATTATCACACACAAACATTTTGCTATAGCACAATTTCACGCTTCATTCAATGCAAATCTGTTTACGCTTTTGGATAAAAAATGCCAAAGGCATTTCAATTTATTGATTTGTTACATTTTTGAATTACACGCCTAAAACTTTGTTTCTAGATCAGTTGCATTGGTGACAATCTCTGGGGAAACGGAATCGATATTTCCGCTGGCTGCACCCCCAACATGAACTGAATTTTGTTTATTATAATGATGCGTTTTAATACAACTTTACAACGACATTTTCGCCAATTACTAAAGTAAATTAATTCACACTCGACAACATTCCAAAAGCTACGTCAGAACAGAATTTGGGTCGATTTTTATGGGTGGTATAAGACCGTTGTGACTTTGTGGATGGTCCTTATGCAGATTTCACTTGTGATACGAGATTGCGATCGGGTCCTCATTACTTTGAGTGGTGCGAAGAAGAAGAGATACGAAACCCTCTCTCAGAAAGCGCCAGATTGGTATTATTTTTGAGAGAGAAAAAGTGTGTTGGCGCGATATATGTAGTACATTTTTCTTGTTAAGCTTACAGATATGCCGCACGATATTATGCATTACATTTAATGGATTTGAACAAAGGACTGACGAGCTAAAATGTATTTACATACAAAAGCTATCTGAGAGGAGCGAGGCTCGCAGCTTCTGCCACTGTTATGATACCCTGCTTTTTGCATCAGCCCAAAGACAATGCATGCATGTAACCCGTGTTGTCACCTAAAAAGCTTTTCTGATGAACGCCTGATAAAAAATGCTTTCATTTCATTGTTTCGAGAAGAAGAATCCTGATTATTTCGTGTTCAACTCAGCACTGGTTGCGATATAGCCCACTGTCGCGTATTCCACTAGATGCCACATCATTGCCTGGGCATTTTGGTTGTCTAATTCCACGCATTACTCTAAAACTTTTTCTATTTTTTTAATGAAGTAAAGTAACCGTTTCGTATTGGTTTCAAACCTTGATCAAGCTTACAGTTGAGCAATAGCATTTGGGAAAATTAATGAAAACGTATATGATGCTGATGATAGAGAAACGTTTGCAAGCTTTTACAGGAGTGTACCTACAATGTAGTATTTTGATTGGTTTTAAATGATTTTTAAACTAGTAACCTATATATGGTACTCGAGAGAGGTCATTGAACATAATCCAATAGTTAATATTCTGTTAAATTTAAGGTGAAAGGACCAATGATTTAAATTCATATTAAATATTACTTATCATTGTGGAAATGTAACATTTTTCTGATTAAAATTTGGCGTGATTTAGTATACAGTAAATAGATCCGCACATATTAGGGACGTTATAATTTCAGTTCTTGGTATTTTTGCTTGTGAAAATAACGTCCTTTATTGACCGAGTATATTTACTGACGGCATCGGGCATTGGGCGGTTTGGGGATGTAGGATGGGTGTGGCCATACAGGGATGATAATGGACTAGATTTGGGTAAAGAGTCAAATAGAAGTTTAGTACCACCAGGGTGGTAGAACTGTGGAATTCCGAGCTTATTCTGATTATTTTTCATGAAGTAGAAATGCACTTCCAAAAGATAACTTTTAATATTCCACTGAACAACGATGGTAGTGACCACTCGGAAGATGTGGTAACCATGCACTAAATAAATTGGACGTTTTCAATTTATTTTCACATCCTGTTTACATATGTGCATTATTGTACATTTATTGTACATTTACCAGAAATTTAGCGAACAGTTCTGCAGGGGTAATGGGTGGGTGCCGATATATTAAAATTGCCGCCTTTGTATCCGTGAATCACCCGCCACAGGAGTCTAATTACGCGAAAGTGAGTTTAGTTTTCATATTCTGTCTTGAAAACATTACATTTTCATTCTATCGCTGTCTTTTGCTGTGTTCAAAAATAGCATTCACCGCACGATAATGCTAAAGCCATGTAATGACAAATGTCGTGCTGGTTAAAGTATTCGGAGAAAACCCAGAGAGACCAAAATCGCCTGAAAGCTACTTTTTAGCAAACAGGCCTTTCGTGTCAGCTAAATAATCACTTCATTTAATTAGGATTTGGGCAGTGCTTGAGTAGAAAGTGGGCTGAAATAGAGCCATGTCCGCACGGCAAAGCCTAGATTTAATCTCATTTTATTGCAAACATCGTGCAATAATTCGCTTTAATCCTAAAGGCATCTTAAATTGAAACTTCCAGCCTGCTGAGTTTTCTTGATCTATAGTGAACATTAATTAAAAGCATACCAAAATCCTTGAATTCATCAGTTAGTTAACGCTCGTGAATTTATTTACAAAATTGTGCCGTGAACTCCCATGTACAGTTCATGTACATATTCATAATCTTGTACTTATATGTTTACATGTGCGTTTTAGTTACATGTATTCCCTGAAAATATATAAAGTGGAATTAAAACTGTGTGGTATGCTGTAACTATTCACACGGGATAGTTTTATATTGTATTTGCATTAGACAGTATTAAAAAGATGAACAGAAGCTACTTAACTTAAACAAAATTTCTAGTACATGTATGTGTGTGTTTAAATGTTTATCTAATAAGAATAATTTCGGCACTTGACTTATTAAAATTTACGGAGAAATTAAATTATTTTTTTTATATTTAAAAATCTGCTACTTTTCAAAGGAAGACTTAATTTTGAAACTGACTTTAACCCGCTTTAAAAGAATGGTAGAAAATAATTGAAAAATATTTGCGTACAAATCTTAGTATCGTATTGAGCAACTAAGACAAAATTTTGGCAGTTCATTCCTTCTGACTTGCTTTCACTGAAAACTAAAAAAATGGTAAAATTGTACAGATACTAGTTCAGGTAGTCAGAAATGGTACGGAAACGATCAACTGCACAGCTAACCAGTCCATGGGCCGTTTATGACCATTTGTTTTATGTACATGTACAGTGTACATAAACTTGCAATATAAACATTAATTATGCAGATTTTTGGCATAGTGATATCTCATTAACGAAATTCACATTCATGTAATGGGAATGCGGGCTACGTGAGACGTGTCCAATTAGCGTTTTCATTTGTTAAAATGCATTTCTCATCGTGATACCACTCCTCGATTTACATTTTTATGCACCGAAATGTAAGATAAAAGTTATTGCAACTAATTATACGTGTACATTGATGATTCACGGGGTTTTAATAAAAGATTCGTCAAATGAATGATATTGGTTGTTGTTTATTTATACATGTATATTCATTATACTTTGGATTGAGAGTGGCGATTACGCCAAAACATATATACATGTATTGGTAATCACAGTAGTTGTACTTATGCAGAACTTATGCAGAAAAGTACTTTTAAATCCTTTTTAAATCGAGTTACAAAATTCAACTCTTGAATGCCAAATTGAAGTAATGCAATGCAAATAATTGAAAAGCTCCCAAATTCTTCGAAATGTCTCACCCTATGTGCATTTATCAGAGGCGGGTTATTTGATATGCATATTAGTTTTAATGTCAAATGGATCTGAATTAGCAATGCATTTCCCGCCATATGTCGTGCTCGCTAAAGATTTATTAGATGAATTTGAATAAAATCTTGCTTAGAATGTAAAATACTTATTCCTTGTCACGCCTATAATATTATTGATCTCATCATAATTTATGCTCCATCGTCGGAATTTGATCTGACTAATCAAACGGCATGCCGACTTAGCGTATTAACAAATGCTGTCATTATCGTCATTTCTCCTGCAACAATGATATGGGGCTAGCCTCTTAGCCTGCCATGTCAAATCTACTTACTGCATTATCAGTTCAATAGTTAACTGTTGGTTTCTTCATTTGTTTTCTTCGTAAGTTTATGCATTCTTTTTTATTTTTATTATCATGTGTGTGCTATCTGCGGTAGCCTATGCGGCTGCCAATGTGTAAAAGTTGAAATTGACGTGCCTTACTTACCACGCCTTTACACATTACCTAACCTAGCCTGACCTACATGTACGTGTAATTTAACCGGACATTATGCGAAATATCAAGTCATGGCACGCCATGTAACTCATTTGGACTACTCCACACTGGCGGACATATATAAGAAAAGGTCCATTAATACATGTATACTAGTACCCCGCTTTACGGCCTTGGAAGTTGGCTGTAAAGCGAAATGGCTGTGTAACGAAACATTTTACGTGCAGACCCACATGTATGTGTATATACATGTAAATTGCATTGGATACGTTAAAAATTTCAATTAAAAAACTTTAGTGGTTGGCTAAAATTGAATACATTTTAATTATTTCATTTCAAACTAATATTCCATTACATAGTTGCGAAGAAGCGAAGCAAAATTTAAAAACCAAAAATTCCCTATTAGAAAAATTTTAAACAGTCTGAAAATGTGCGAGACACAATTGCTGACACTGGCCTTAACTGAAGTTAGCTCCCAAATGACAAATTTACTTCCCAGCAGAATAATGATGAAGTTTGAGTTGCTAATCCCTGTGGAACAGGATGTTCAGATTCTAGTGACCTACTTGTAAATACGTCCATACGCATATCAGTCTTTCTGGAGATAGTCGAGATAGTTATTTAATAGATTTTATGTAGTTGATTTCAGAATTAACTATTTGCTGCATTTCATGCAGTTTTCGTTAGCATAATTGAGTATGTAAATCATGCCTCAAATTTTACTTCGTGAATTTATATTACAAATTTCGTCTAATTCAGATTTACTGACTAATGAAAATTAGTCACTAACGTAATATAACATCTCGTTTTAAGTACGCTATTTTGCATTTTAAAACCTTAATGCGTGTTTTATGATTGTCGCAGATCGCATTTATGCGTCTTGAACAGCACTACTATCCTATTCTATCATCAAACTATAAACATTTGGGAATGTGGCATTCTGTTTATCGTGCATTTATTTGGTGAATTCAATTTTCAACTTCAGACTGCTATTCGCCACGGTTTCACTAGCATGCACCATGATGATCCTGCAATTTCTTTGTTAAGAATTGGGGAAAATTGTTCAATAATGGTTTACACCAGCTTTCCCTTTTGTTGATGGAACGGTCGATCTTTCAGACGTACAAATCGAAATGTGAGAAAATACAATTAATATAAAAGGCTTCAGTGCTGCCATCAGCTTTCCAGACACAAACTCCAAAGCGCCCACACTCTCACTTAACTATTCTAGCATCTGGAGAGCATCTTGACATTTTTCAGATAAAACCTACGTTCCTTACTTTTATTCTTCCACGGTAATATAGATCTTTCCATTTTCAAGGATTTTTATTGGCTTTGCTCTCTCGTCCCTCGGTGAAATATAAAGGGAACGAAAACAAACTTTCCTATTGTTCCCGAACGTGACGTGCATTTAACTGAATTCAACTATAGAAACTGAATTATTTTTGATGTCTAAAAATTAAATAAGACAAACGAGAGTCGGGTGCAAAGCTAGTTTTTTTTAGATGACATGTCCCGAATGCCGTGACGTTCGATTGAAAGAGCAGATAACAAATTTCGCTCTCATAGTCCCTTTAATGCGTGTAAAAACAAAGTCATTATTAGCGAAAATTCCTTTAAAGGGAAAAATATCCCACTTCTACACAAGTGCACGCGAGGCTATTGTTGCAGGTTGACGTAATTCTAAACTTTATTTTGAGATATTTAACATTTCAAGATAAAAAAATCTAAATGAAAGGCAAATTTTGATACAAAAAATGTTTCTTTTCTTGGTGTGTAATTAAGTTTTGTTATAGTAAAGTTTATACCATAAATTCAAGTTTATACTTTAATGAATTTAAGTTTTTTTTAAAATCGTTCCGTACAAAAGTTAACTAACATTACTGTTAGTTATGAATGGGCAGGAGTTTTATTTCGCGTATATACTTGTATGTAAAACAGTTTAATTCATTAATGGAGTTTATATGCAACAGATATTGAGAATGTTATATGCAAGTTTCGTACATGTAATAAGTCACGCATTGCAATAAGAATATACGGAAATATTTCTAAACGAATTGCTTAAAACAAACAAATGTATGCCGCTATTCGATACAACGTACTGGATATCATTATTATTATACAGTGAGCTTAAGCGAGAATCACCTGGAGAAATTTTTACTAAATTAATTTAATGACTGGTTCGACTCGATGGCCTCGGAAAAATAACTACATGCATCTATTTAAAATACGTAAAATACATATGCAGGTCGTCAAATGTCGTTTATCTAATTAGGCAGTTTCAAATTCACTTCTATAAAGATAACCATTTCGTCCAAACTTCAAAATTTCAGTAGTCTACATTAAGTTAAAAATTAACTTTACATTTTGGCCCAATGACGAAATTCTGAACTGATGTTGTATTTTATATAGTATGCCGCGTAGAGCGTGCAAATAATACATTGCCCACTTCCTAGGTTTATTAGTATGCATAAATCTTTACCAAGAACCGATGCCATATCATATCATTATAAACCAGAATGTTAATACAAGGCAGGCCATATCGTCATGTCTGAAGCTTAACATTTCGAGCTGACGTATCGAAATGGACGTTTCTTGTCACGATTATATGCAGATGGACACCTTGTCCTGTGTTTGTCACCTAAACAACAATTTTTCCGTTAAGGCTTCGTCTCTACTTTTTTCCAAAGCGTGAAAGATTGTGGATGGTGGAGGAAATGACCGTCGCCATGGCAACCCCTCCAGCGCCTTAATCTGGCCTTGCTTGGACAGAAGATGTAAGACAGGTGGCCGCCGACGGGAATCCTTAGTAAGCACTTTGGGTGCTATCTGGAGCCTTGCTTTCAATTGAAAACGGGCTCAAACAAAGCATTTCATTGTAAGCTAACCTAGAGAGGCGACTGGGCTTCGTGCATGAGAGGATCTGCTTGATTATTTTATGTGGTCATTCGTACACGAAAAGACGGACTTGGTCTTGAAATCCCCAAACGACCGCCCAGAGGCACTTGAGCTAGCACTAGCGGACGCTGGCTGCCAAATTGTTGTCTCGTTTCTAATTGGTTCGTTCGATTCTTGGCTCGGAGCAGGGCGAACCTAGACGATCTTTCACCTTTTTGGTCGCTAGGCTGATCATCTATCTGGGGCCGCTATGCATCGATGTCTAACAAAATCCCAAACCCGCGAAGCAGTTTTAATGAATATTTAGCCACGTGAGCCCTGGAAGGCGTCTTGTTAATGAGTTTGACCCTGGGTTAATGGCGGCACCCCGTTTTGGCGCTTTAACTAATTCTGGAGTCTAAATGCGGTTCGCAGCATTGCTACCGTGCACGAGTGACGTCCGAATTTGGTAGGGGAGGTGGTGCGATTTTGAGGACGTGGGCTTCCATGATGGACAATACGCCGAGGTCCATCTATAAAGGACGTCCTGAAATTATCGTGATTTTCAGACTCCCATCCCCCCTGTCCGCCGTTGCCTGTATTTTATTAAACCTCCCTTCCCTCCTTTACCCTCCCCTTTCCTTTAATTGTCCGATCCGATCTGGAAAAATACTTTCACATTAAACAAAATCAATCCGATTGAAACTGATACTCCCTAAACAACTTCAGTTAAAAAATATCAGAATATCAGTTTTCAATCACTTTAACCCAGTTTAAAATCATTTCTCGCATATAAAATTTTGAAGTTACAAAAGGATACGTTAATAGTAACGTCCTTAAATGACGTCAGTAAAAATGTACCATAGACGACAGTAATATCACAATTAGACAAAATTTTACGCTTTAATGAAAATTAGACTTTATTTTGTATTGAACGTGCAGCACTTGTCAGGAAAATTATGAGATCAGTTTTCGGCTCATATCCCTACATGTATAATGAGGCAGTTTTTGTCCGAGTAAATTTAGCAACGTTAACAAGACTAGTCATTAGACAATATGGAACAGGTGAAGGAAGGTTATCCAATTCGCGATATTATACTAAAGAGTTGGAGCATCTCTTTGTGGACGGTACCTTTAATGGTCGGTTTCACACAAGTAGGCCTAAACAGTGACTCCTCAAAGCAAGATACTTCAACTAGTTCAGTTTCTACCACGCAATTATCTAAGGGCATTAGTGCAAGCCACCGTGATGCAATTAAAAAACAAGGAAAAAGCTTTCTGGATTTAAATTTTGCGGAAACCGAAGAAAACTATCTATCGTCCTCTTCATTCTTAATCTCGAGTGACTTCCTTTCGTATAAGCTACTTACAGAATGAACAATTCCCATGTTGAGCAAGATTGTTTATACTTAAGTTACATAGGGGACGTAAACACGTGCCTTAGGTTTTGTTCCTGGACATATTCATTGAACAACTTTCGGTTAAATTAGCGTGAACACGGGAAAATATGCTCGACGACGCAGAATTTAATAAACCCAGTCCATTCAACTACGGTGGGCACCGTTATAATGAGATTTATTTGATGCGCTATATTTAATATATACAAGGAGGCATAGATTTTCACTACGCATATATTCTACATATGTTAAAGAACCAAATAAAAGTACTTAAGATGTTGGGAAAACATATTCAAACGATCACCTGAACGAATAAAATCATCTTTCACATTAATATAAGTAATAAGTTAACGAAACGTTGAAAGTTTGTTTTATCAGATTAGCAACGATTGTTCGGATATATTTTCCAACATTATGGAATCTGTTTAGGTCACACGTTCCATGATCGGTGAAGTGAAGACTACTTTAAAACATGTTAACAGCAGAGAGCTTCTTAAAGCTGATTTATGGTTGGTTGCACAATTGCACGCTACATTTGATCCGTAATTAAAACAATCTTTGTCCTATACATGTAGAAAAAAAACTGTGCATCTAGAGATTTGACTTTTAAGTTCATTGTCTATGGAGGAATGGTGACTATACTCTGTTGCCTTCGTAGAAAGCTCATATGCAATAGGGATAGAAAATCAAATACTTAATTCATGATTGATATCATGTTTCTTTCCAAGAGTTTGCGAACGTTGTAACGAATGCAATACTTTGGCAAACAACTCTTGGAAGGAAATATGAAATTATTTGTGAAATATTTTTTCAAGTCAAAGAGGTATAATTATAGTGGATAAATAAACAACAAGTGTGCTTGCAGGCAACCATCTAGATGCCGAGGACACAGACGAGTTTGAGAAGGTTTACTGATTCGATAAATTTCACGAGACTAGGCCCTACGCAAATAGTGCACGAAATATCATGAAACAATATTTACAATGTTATGAATTAATTGCAACAGGTTTTTGTCGCGAGCAAATTTCGATAGCCAACTATTTTGGCATTTCCTATCATTAACCCTGATTAAAACCGATTAAGTCGAACGTGCAATTAAGGCGCAACCGATATTTAGTCTCGCATTTTGATCGACTAAATACCGGTAGTGGAGACAGACACGCGAGATCGTTCACAGCCACCATTTCCGGAAGTAAGGATTCAATTCCTTGTATTGACATGTACCTGGGTGGAACTCTGGTGGACTAATCGCCAACACACTGCAACGTACACTCGCGCTCAAGTCCGATATCCTAGCTTTCGAGTAATCTCTTCAAGAAGACTTATCATCTAACAAGTAAGGGAAATATTTGGTTGGCAATCGTTTCCGCTTAAGCCGATTACTTCGCCAACCATCGAAATGTGGGGCGAATGACGCCATCTGGTTCGGTTCAATTAACCTCTAGCACCACGGCCAATTAATTGACATCGGGTCGGGGAACTTGACACTACTGCTTTTTTCTGCTTCTTGTAGCCTCTCGAAAAACGAAATGGGTTCTGGGTTGGTCTGATTGGACTGGTTCGCAATTTGTTCAGCGATGTCTGGGCTGCTGCTTGCGAGTATGTACTTCAGTACTTGCGGTTTATCGATAATGACATCTTTCTCGGAGGACTGCGAAGATGAAATGACGAAACGGCGCGTGACATTTGCATTCCTGCTTCTGCGTGGGATGTAACAAAGGTCCTCCATCCCCCCTGCTCTAGCCTATCTTTCTGTATTTATCGATAGCCGGTGGCAAACAGAATTGAAAAGCAAAAAAGATTTCGGTGGGAATTCTTGGCAGTTACTCCATAAATATCATCGTTCGGGTCGCCAGGCTTACCGGGCCTTATCGGGGCAGTTACAAGCCAGCTCGACCTTGGGTTTTCGAATTTTGTTTAGTATTTTTGTCGAACAGCCCAATTTTTACATTAAGACACATCGTACACATTTGCTTCAATATCTTATAGCTAATTATATTTTCACCAAAGTTTATTGATTGTCTATCTGGATTTTAACTTGGGTGAATAATTTTAAAAATCATTACGCGACTCTGGGCTTCCCTGAATGCGCGACCTCAGATTATAAGCAAAAACCGAAAGCCTAGTAGACGACTAACTCTTCATTGGGTAAAATAAATTTAGTATTAGAGTATTTATAGCAGAAGTATAAGAAATAAAAAATATACGAGTAATTTTTTGCTCAACCTTAAGCACGCTGTTCACATATGTAAAAGTGTATACGGTTCGACTACCTAATGCAAGCATAAAAAGGTCATAAAAATGTTTTATCGTCGCCGGTCTAAGTTGCAAATGCCCTTACTCAGAAGACTTGCAGGAGAGCCAAAAACGTAACTGATTAGCAACAAATCTAAAAATATCTGTAACATGTGAATATAAAATATGCTAAACATGTTTAGTTTCAAGATCGCAAGCTTCAAATAAGAAAAATGACTTTGTTGCATATTTTTAGACACACCAAGGTTTAGTTTTATGAATTGGTGGTTCGTGTGTTATCATATCGCTCATTTGCTGCGAAAACGTGAAACGTAATAGCCAAAAGCATGCCATAGATTTTGACCTCTGTAAATAGCTTTGTTGGCGGCAATATACCATTTTCTGCTGAAACTGAATTTAGGCAATTTGCATCATACATGTGTAGGCCCACGTTATGTAATTTTAGGAAATTTAAAGTGATTGGTGTGTGGTCTAAGAGGGACCCAAATATCGGCGATTCAAGGAATTGCCCTACTTCTATTCACTACTTCTGGAACACCGCAACAACTATGCTTTGCAGTTGTATATTTTGCATTTTAAGTCTAAACTTAGCTATTTTCAGCAGGACATATGGAGATGGTTGGTTTTCGGAGGATGTAAGGTGACAACGCGTTACATGTACAGAATATATGAAGAGACATGTTCAAAATCAAACCCTGTAGGTCTTATTTCTTGCATGCGATCATATGGTGGAATCCTCTCCCAAAGTATAGCCCTAAACAAACAAATTAAGTTTGTCAATGATGATGGATCAAAATGCGATGGTAATTGCTGAATAAAAATAACAACATGGGTTGATGGATTACACCTCCCAGCACATGGCATATCTTTGCTGACAGAACGGTGTAATGATGATTTGAATATTTACTTGTACACTCCTTAGCACGCATGCCACTGAAACACATGAAAGTCTATACATTTCTACTTATAGTTTTAATAGAAAACGCGAACGTAAAACAACAACGAACGGATGGCGGATCAAGGCAACCAGCCATTACTAATTCAATTGGCTGACCACGAATTTGGGCGATGAAATAATGGCCAGGAGAGGATCTAGTACCGTATGAGTTTCGCATCGCACCTCCTGCCGATAAACCAAAACAAACGTATTGGGCAGCAAAACAAATTCTCGACATGAAAACGAGCGATTGTTATTATATTTTTGTCTAGATATACTGTAAAACGAGCATAGATTTTCCTCTTTAATTGGCATCCTACTGTTTCGCTGCCACGAAGCAAACAAAGTTGGCACATGTATTGTGAAGTAAAAGGCGATACACATGCTAATGAGTGATAATGACCAGTTGGCCATCATGAAAAATTCAACTTTTCAACGACTGATAACGAGTGAAATTGACAACGGCCCTAAAATGACAATGTTTCATCTGAAAATCTGATCCTATTTTCTGATCGCAGGGTTTTGTTGAGGGGTGTGGCGCTTTAAAGTCCACGAAAAATGGCGGTCATGGCAGCTGCTGCATTTTTCATGCAAAAACTGCCCATTAATAAATAAAAGCCTGCGATAATTGTACGTGAGCATGCACCACATGCTGACTACCATTATTAATATGTGCGGACCTCTGGGAAATGGGCATTTTATCATCGCATCGTGCTGTGTGCCAACTAATGGAATTACCTCGCTTTTATTTGTTTAGTCAGGATTTTTATGTCGTGCATAAAGCCGAGTGGGGTCATAAGTTGACGTTCTGGGGACCGCCATAAAAGTGCTTTTTTTAAACGCTGCATCCGGTGGCGTTCTATCTTTATGCGTTGTTTATGCCGCGTGCCACCGCCAAACTCCAGATTTTCATTGGAAGGCCTTAGTGGCAGACATCGCTGGAAGCGTTCCTCAATGGGGCTTTATTGCCAGTTTTATTCGTCAAAAGGGTTGCAATGATGCCAGTGTTTTTATTTATGCTTTCGCAGGGATGCGCGAGGGTGGGGGAACGGATAGGGCGTAGACTTCACGAATTTGGCCGCGAGATGTCTCGAGGCAGATCAATAGGTGCCATCTTTAAAATCAGCGGTGGCTTGCAGATGAATCTTGCAGATTTTTGAACAACGAAATTTGCATGGACATCTCACGTCTGATTCTGGCACTAAAAACGAGGGGTAAAGACCTGAGCCTCGTCCACGAATTGCACAAAATAAAATATTTGAAAATGGGTACTCGAAACCTTACTGAGCTGTATGTAAATTGTATTTAGGCTAAAGCCTTGGTGGACGACCAATTCTACGCTGGGGAATTTTTTTTAGCAATTATCATAAGCATTTCAAGCAAATATTTACGAATATTTTTCGCATGGTGGGTGCATGCTTTTGGCTTATAGCCCTAATTCGTAATAATGAATCTTGCAGATTTTTGAACAACGAAATTTGCATGGACATCTCACGTCTGATTCTGGCACTAAAAACGAGGGGT